>VJMY01000169.1:0-127704 GCA_009869795.1 Neelides sp. FZ-2019
TAGTACTTAAATTCTATATAAAATTTATTGAAGCAAAAGATGATTTTTTGTGAGATAAAATTATAATTTTATTAAAATATTGAGTTACTTAAATTCTATTTCACAAATAACTAGCATTTAACTTGGTATATAATATATAATATTATAATTTAAAAAATATATTATACATATAACAAGTGTCCAAATGGTAAAAATGGTGATTATTTAATTAAAGATTATCTAAAAATGATTTCTAAAAATTTAATTAACGCAAAACGAGTTAACGTAAAATTGGGAGTTATCTCGTCGACAAAATACACGGAAGGTGAACAATTTTTTAGTTTAATGTTAAAATATTATAATAATCTGTAATTTTTATATATATAGTTAAGTCAATTCTGCAAATTTTTTTTATTAATACCAATTTAATTGAATTGTTTTAAATATATTATGTTTTGATAGTTGAAAGTGATTCCGAGAAAGTTGAGACAACAAATGACAATCTTAAGTATTTCATTAAAGAAGATGAGAAAGAAGATAATTTATTTGTGGCTGAAAGATACGGAGATGGTAAATTTGAAACATGTCTTGTATTGAAAGACATTAAAGGAAACGTTCATCTTCAAATTGCATACACACTCCATGATAAAGTTAAAAAGGTCTCTAAAATTATCAATAAGTTAATTTATAAATAATATTTTTTAAATATGTTTATTAAATATTAAATGTATAATCTTGAGCTTATTACTTTACTTGCTTACATAAACAACTATAATAATTAGCAATTCAGAACTTGTACAAGAAATATTCTTTCAGAAAATCTATGTCTATACTCATAGAGGGATCTTAATTGGCGAATGCGGATTAAAATCAAATTGTGCCTTTTGCTTTAAAATTAAAATTCATTACACTTTCACGGATTCAAGAGGTGAAGAGATTTTGACATTTGCTGGAAGCGTAAATTGGAGAAGACCAAATGTTCAAGTAAGTTAAAATTTATGAATGAATTTATAAATATGCGAACAATGAAAAACTATTGGAGTTAAAAAGGTTAAGTACTTTACAGTAGTTACAATTACAATAAAAGGATATGCATGCCCACAAACAATGGCAATGAAAAAAAAATTCACATGCCTCGTCATTTCCTTTATACATAGTTGAATATCAAATCATTGTCAAGTGGAAATGTTCTTGGCTCGATGAGCTTTCGAGACTCTTCTTCCTGTTTAGTTCAATTTAATGATGAAATTGATAAGGAGCGTGGACCCGATGAAATGAAATTACTCCTCATTGGAATCGCTGTTGGCCTAGTATTAAAAATTAAAACTTAAAGAATAATGAAATACAAAAAGCGATAACTGATAATTCTAACTATTTCTTTTATATCTTAATTAATCAAAATTTTAGGTGGATTATTTTAAAAATGAACATTTAGAAATTGAAATTCGGAAGTGAGGTCTTATCATCAGAGTTCTAGTTAAACATTATGACATCATCAAGGATAACATTTAAAATAAATAATTACACATTGGACTTGTCGAGTCTCGATGAGTTGATGACTAACTCATTTTAGAATTACTAATAGTTAAGTTTAAGTCCCATTATTGGCTTAATAAGCGATAAAGGAATATATCATAATAAATCATGGCATACTTTGCTCATTCATAATATAAAAGTATTACTTACATTCAAGATAAATATTTATATCTAACATTAAGGACAAGTATATCATTAAACAGTGTACTCGTATTTTGTATATAGTCAGGTCACTTATGAACACTCATTCCTACTTTTAATACCAACTTTACATTAAATTAAATAAATATAATTCTTCTTATCAAGTCCTCATATAGTTTGTTTATAAATAATTACAGCACTAAACCATCACGTTGAACGAATTATGACCATGTTTAATATAGTATAGCCACTTTTTGTGATAATAAATTGATTAAACTTGATAAATTCATTATCATGAAACTATTAACTTTTTATATATCATATTATAATATATCTAACACTTTTACTTTAGTCACGTCACAAGTCTAATAGTCTGGTCTGTCAGATTATTACATTTGGCATTTAAGCTCAAAATCTTCTGCGCACCAGCAGTCATAACCATTTAAATGTTTACTAGAATTTAAAAAAATTAAATTACTAGTAAAGTTAATAAGTATATTAACAATTTGTACCTATCATAAAGTGCAAGTTTACATTTAATGCTTTATTAACCTTATCCCTAACCTTATTCCCTTACGAAGAACAAAGAAAATCGCTAAAGCGTCTCTCTCAATTGAAACAAAGGTAAATAAATTATTTATTTCACTTGAAAAACACGTAAGCTGACTGAGAAAGTGATGGGTTTCATACTATATAGTCCTAAAACATTAAAAAGTCAATGCCATTATTGTTATTATTAATAAAAACAATGGTTAATTAGCGTGTAAAGGGAGTTGAGTAAACATCATCATCGTTTCATCGTCCTGGGGCTTATAAAATGCTATGTTTTACACTTTACTGTTCCCACATCACGTGGATTGCAGCGAGGCCCAAGATTTGGCAATTGGGATCTATAGGGAGAGGAGGAATATCCCTAGAACACGGCATCCTATATGCCTATGACTATATGCCTCTACACAGTGCCGTGTTGGTTCAAAGACCAGCAGAGCAAATCAATGGTTTTGGGTATAGGCCAACCCTGGTGTAGAAAAAAACGGTAACTTTGGTCCGTTAGTGCGAGCCACAAGAGGGACCTTCTTATGGGACAAATGGAGGAGAGTCGAATCTGAACTGGCAATCAACCTCTCCTTCTTCATTTCCTAACTTTTTGTTGACATCCGGACCCAGCCCAGTCGACTTCTCTTATGGCCACAAGTCTCGCGAATCTTTGAGATCTCGTGGAGTTACTCTTGGGGCATTTGACCGAGGTGGTGAACCCCCGAGAGGGTCAAATCTGCCTGACCAACTTTTCACTTCACACCTGACGGTCATCAGGGACGGGTGAAGATGGCTGGAAACATCAACTGCTCTTTGGACGATATTGACCTCGCGTCGTTAAAGGTATTTTTAAATGCCTTGTAATTAATTTCCTTCGATCTAGTGGTTATTGAGGGTTCATTTAGTCGTTTTTGGGAGACGAAGTGCGAGGAGGCTTCGTCTAATTTGGATCATACTACGACTAACGAACGCCACTTTATAGTTGGTGGAAAGTCAAGTTAAAAAACACAAGACCCCGTTTAGCTTATTGAAGTTTCGATTTATGTATATTATTGATTTGTTGACATTGTTAAACCTAAACTGTGATTCGTTATTAATACGTTTAGAATAAAAACATAATTTGATCGATTATATTAAGAAAAAGGTTCATTTCTATTCGGTTCGGCCAGAGGAACCCTCATTAAAAAAGCTTTCTTAAATACAATTAGATTTGAAGTTAATAAATTAAATTGAAGTGAACTTTGAAGAATGTATCCGGTTAGATTGAATTTAAATTTGTTTTTTGTTGAAAGTTGTTTAATTTAATGAATTTTGAATAATTTCAGGACCCTGCTGGAATATTTGAGCTGATCGAAGTTGTAGGAAATGGAACTTATGGTCAAGTTTACAAAGGGCGTCATACGAAAACGGGTCAGCTGGCTGCCATTAAGGTGATTGATCTCTTCATTTATTTATGATTAGATGTGAAATCTTTCATTTCCAAATGACATGTGTTGGAATCATATTTATTTAATATTAAATAGGTTATGGACGTGACTGAAGATGAAGAGGAAGAAATCAAACTGGAGATCAACGTACTGAAGAAATATTCACATCACAGGTAAATTGTTGTTATTTTTAATTGGGGATTTAATGAGAAAAATACAGATAATTTGGCTTTATTCTCTACAATCTGCATTTCCTAATTGTTGAGTCATTCATGATCTAATCTAATTAACGAACTAATGACCGATGCAATTACCCTATTCCTCTGCATTTCCTCAATTGTTCATCATCATTAATTTTATATTTATAGGAATATTGCTACATACTATGGAGCATTCATTAAGAAATCACCACCAGGAAGAGACGATCAGCTATGGGTAAATTATTTAGATCAATTTGAGTATGATTTGATTAGAGATACAGATGTCTCAAACGGAGAACCAAATATGAACAACCAATGATTGGCGAATATTCCTTTTCATTTATGAAAGGCGAACAATTATCATAATACTTTGCATTTTTGAATGCCAATGTTCACTTTCTCTTGAACTAAAAATGTTAGCTCGTGATGGAATACTGCGGAGCTGGAAGCATCACTGACTTGGTGAAGAGCACGAGGGGGCAGAGTCTTAAAGAGGAGTGGATTGCGTACGTTTGCCGTGAGATTCTTCGTGGGCTCGCTCATCTTCACGGGAACAAAGTGATCCATCGTGACATCAAGGGACAAAACGTCCTTCTCACTGACAATGCCGAAGTGAAGTTGGTCGACTTTGGAGTCTCAGCTCAACTGGATCGAACGGTAGGTCGTCGGAATACATTCATTGGAACTCCATATTGGATGGCTCCTGAAGTCATCGCTTGTGACGAGAACCCAGAAGCCACGTATGACAACAGAAGTGACCTTTGGTCACTAGGCATAACAGCTCTTGAAATGGCCGAGTCACAGCCGCCGCTATGTAAGTTTCATTCCTAATTCTTATTCTTTCGAATAATTTAATACATGTTATCAAAATCTTCAACTTTGATAAATTCTTCTAATCTAGGTACTTGCTAATTTACATTCAATTTTCATCATTCTTTGACATCCTTTGTTACAGGCGAGATGCATCCAATGCGGGCATTATTCCTTATCCCAAGGAATCCTCCACCGAGGCTTAAGTCAAAGAGATGGTCAAAGAGATTTCACTCTTTTGTTGAGACTGTTCTTGTCAAGGTATAATGTTTTTTTAGTTCTTATTTTTAGTACACAATGTATGTATACTTACTTAGTCCGCATAGTTAGTCCGTTAAAAAACGTAGTAAATTAATTGGTTGGCTTTAAAAGTTTCATATTGGCAATTAGTTTTAATCAATTTTTTGGATTTCTTATAGGATTATACACAACGGCCACCAACTGAACAACTTCTAAAGCATCCATTTATTCGAGATCAACCAACGGAAAGACAAGTTAGGATTCAACTCAAAGATCACATTGACCGATATAAGAAACGACTCACTCAGCAAAACAAGGCTGATCCTGGCAGGTTTGTTCACAATTTTTTTTATTCCATTGCATGGCTTTACTTTCGATTAGCTTATTCTTGAAGTATTCCACCCCTATGCTATTAACAAAATGCGATCATTCAATGACCTTGATTATCTATAAATTAAATTAAAAATAAATATTTGCTCTTTCTTAGATTTTCTGACGAAGGCGAAGGAAGCGAAGATGAAGAAGTTAAGGGTTCCGAAGAAGTTCCAAAGCCAAAAGAAAATACTTTACGTCGGAATTTCCAGGTGAGACTTAATACACAATTTCACAATGAATGAAAGCTCAAGTAAAACATTTTTGCTCTCAAGAATTCATATTTTATTTAAATCACACTCTTTTCTAGTCATTTAAGGTGTTCATTTACATTCATTTTTACCTAGTCGAGAATTTTGTTTGTTTGTTTAATTTGAATAAAAAGCATAGCTAACACTTGCTAGGCATTACAGGTTGAAGAGCCTGGGCCACCATCACGACCTCCACTACCATCGAGGCTGATCGTTGTTCCTGACGCTTTGCCTCCGCCTCCAAGTCGGCCACTGCCGCCGACTCCAAGGGGACCTGGGCTCAATGAGCCAGACGTCGAGGACGATGACGAAGAGGAAGTCGAGTTTGTGCCGAAAAAGAGGAACGATGGGACTCTCTTGGCCTCGGAAGCTCCACGTCCGCTTCCGGCAGAAACCGGGCCATCCAGACCTTTGCCACCAACTCCTGATGAAGGCCAGAGTACCCTTGTGAACAGAAGGCCTCCGCGCCCCTTAGATAACTCTCATGGACCACGGAACTCAGTTTTACCAGATTTACTTCCACAAACTTCTTCAGACCCTGACGTGAGAATTGATATCTAATTTCCCATTTTCAACTTTGTAGATTTAACAGACTGATCATTTAGATGGTACAAACTATTAAACAAATTACCAGTAAATGTTTGGGGGTTCATGTTTTAACTTAAAAAATAATCATGGGAATTTTCTTTGGGAGCTTTACTCGTTGGGTTAAGGTTGTTTGAATTACTAATCCGTTTAACATTATTATATTTTACATGCTTTACTCATGACATGAGGATTTTGAGTTTAAATGGTAAGATTCGCATTTCTCAACTTCTTCAATTGGAGGTCATAAAAACAGTAGCTCATGAGAGAAATTTAATGGTCATTTTTGGGGTCTTGCGGTCAAGTATAAAAGTTTTATTTCATTCAATATTTGCCAAGTTTTATTTTCAAATGGCTCATCTTTTACTCTGTGTAGTTTTAATTAGCAAGGCCTATTAATTAGATAAACATGTGTTTAGCTTTCATTTTTTCTTGTTCATTGAGAGGAATTTTGAGGATTGTTTATTATAATTAGTGCATTTTGATTCAGCTTTCCGGGATAGTTGAAGGAGTCAGCGATGTAATTGAAACAGGGATGAAAGAAGAAATTGGGAAGGAAATTCGAGCTTTTTTTGATTCCCAGCCTATTAAACGTAAGCGAAAGTGTAGGAAAGAAATGCCGAAAGACATTGCTAATCTCTTGAGCAATTACACGGATTTGAGGGCTGTTAGAGATAATTTAATGGCAGAAATGGAACGATCAAAAGACCTTGCTTCGCACTTACTCGATTGGCGCGAGGATGATCGGGAGGAAGAGAAGATCCATTCCAAGAGACTCTTGGTCATTGAAGAAAAGCTAGAGTTTTTGATGGAGAAAATTAGAGATTCCATGATGATCGACATGAAGAATGTGAGTGAGAGCGACAGGGAAGACGACGAGATCCAATTCAGTATTCAGAGAAAGTTTAAAGAGAAAAAGCGGCGAGAGACCTACAGGAGTCGAAAAGAAATGAAGACCATGAAGTTGTTTGAATGCCCTGCTGAAGATCTTCAGGATGAGTTTTACTTGGAGGAAGAGCCGGAAGCCAAGAAAGCTCGGCAAAATCAGAATAAGTTCATCAACATGGCAGCGAAAGTCCCTCAGCATCAATTTGCCTTTGCGTATTCCCAGATCGTTTACTACAACACGAGAAATACTTACAATCAACCGGATAAAGAAATGAACTACTCCAAGAAACCGAATAAACCAGGACATTCCAAGAGAGAAAAGGCTCTGAAGTCAGATTCCTCGAAACTGGAAGGTTCCTCTAAATCAAAAATTCGAAGGCGGAGGGGCAAGGCCAAGCTCAATGGACCGAAAAGACAAAGGCAAGTCACAATGGGGATTATTCGTCCAAATCGTCGAGTTGTCCCAAAGCCGCCGCCGATGCCTCCAGTGGATGCAAATGATCTCGAGCCTGAATATGTTAAAGTTGTTCCAGAAATAGCCACGCTGAGTCAACTGGCCATGAATGATGGACGGAATTGGAGGAAAGAAGATTTTCTTCGAATCCTTGATCTTGTTGAGGTCAAGCATTTGTCCGAGTCGGGTTCAAATGGAGAAGATCTGAGTAAGACGAATCCTTTTGAGTTTCGACGGCGAAGTCGACGCTTGTCTGATATTTTATCTCATGATCAAGTGAGCTCAAGAGGGAATTTGGCTCCTTCGTCGTCTGTTGGAAGTCATAGCTTTGAATTGTTTGCTGACTCGCTCCATCCTCCCAAACCCCCAGCGGAAGACGAAGGACTTGGCGAGAAAATGAAGGAGTACATTGTAGGTTCCAAGACTAAATCCTACAACCTGAAACGGAAGTACACGAAGAAGATTCCAACGGAGGATGAGACGAACAACGGAGCCAGCACCAGCGAAGAGAGTGGAGCTGAGAAAGAAGATCCCATTTACTGCACTTGTCAGCGGAAGTCTTTTGGACAAATGATTCGCTGCGACAATGATTTGTGCCCAATTGAATGGTTTCACTTCCGCTGCATGAACATTAGAAGACCACCGAAGAATACTTGGTTTTGCACCATGTGTCGAATCAACCACACGCGATCTTCGGTCATGAAGCCTAAAGAGGCATTGCTGAAAGATCTTGAGAAATATAATAAGTTGATGGAGGAGGAGAGAGGAAAGGAGACAAATTGATGATATTTATTCAGTTTTTTTTTAAATTTTTAATATTATCTTCACAATGAATTTTGATATTTTTCATGAGTTTTACATTTTCAATATTTACAGGATTTTTTATGTTTTATTGAATTTCTTTTGATTGATATCTATATTTTAAAATCAATTTTCATTCTATTTTCCTTTTTTACCAATTATTTGGTATTTTTTCTAACCAATATTTTTTATATTAATGATAAAGCTTTGACCTTTTCTTTGATGGATTTTAATTGGTAACTTTATTTTGCTGTATTCTGTTTTTTATTTCATTGTATTTCATTGTCTATTTACTACTAATTTTGTAAAATGTTAGTAATTGCTTATTTTTTTAAATTAATTTTAAATTGATTTTTAATCATACTATACTTTACTCATCTTTCATTAAGTTAGATAATGATTGTAATTTTTTCACTAGTTATTGTCAAATGCCATGAATTTTTTTCTGACTGATTTGTCTATTATTGTTATTACCTAGTTAAATATTTATGATTTTATATATTGATACAACTTTTACTAACCAATGAAATGAATTGAGTCATGCTTAAGAGTAAATTCATATAACCAGAATTTCTCTCATACTACTGTAAATTTGACTGTTTCTGCTTAATAAATTACAAAATAATTGACTTTTACAATCAATTGTGTGCTTCCTTATTGGTCCAATAGCCGTGGAAGCGTGAAGAGAAAGATTGAAGTCCTTTTGTTGGGTTTCAGGTTGGTCGAGATCGTGAGAGGAGTGGTAGTGGTGGAGTATTGGGAGCTGTGGGTCAAGGGCCCAAGCAACGTTCCTTCATCACTTTTGGGTTCAATAATAATCAGATGGCGGCGTCGGCGTCGGCCTCCTCTTCGTCGTCTCCGTCGAGGCCGTCGGTGAACGTGAATGTGGAAGGGATTGCCCCGCCACAGGGTGGAGATACTCCGGAAATTCGGAAATACAAAAAGAGGTATTATCAGAATCAGAGACAAAAAGGAGAAAAACTGTTTGAATTAATTAATAAATTCGAAAATTGCAATATTACAAACTTTTAAAATGGTTAATTCAAAATTCTCTAAATTATAAATTAAGGGCGATTATAAGTTTGGTTAAAAGTTATAAATATTTATAATTTTATAGCTGTATTTAATGATTTTATGGTTTTAAGGTTTAACAGTGAGATTCTGTGCGCGGCTCTTTGGGGTGTCAATCTCTTGATTGGAACTGAGAACGGTCTGATGCTGCTGGATCGGTCGGGGCAAGGAAAAGTTTACCAGCTCATCAGTAGGAGACGATTCCAACAAATGGAAGTTCTGGAAGGGCAAAACATCCTTGTGACAATCAGCGGGAAAAAGAACCGCGTTCGAGTGTACTACTTGTCTTGGCTCAAGGGAAAAATCCTCAGAACTGAGGGAGGAGAAGGAGAAAGGCGTAATGGCTACATCAATGTTGGAGAATTACAAGTAATAAAAACAGGATGATTCAATAAGATAGATTATAAAATTAAATTAAGTTTAAGTTACATTAATTTATTTTTGTAGATATTGAAGCAAAGAATAATGTTTACATTAGATTAATTAAATTAATTTGTAAATTCATCATCAGGGAGCGACGCATTTCAAGATTGTGAAATACGAAAGGATCAAATTCCTCGTGATTGCATTGAGAGACGGGATTGAGATCTACGCTTGGGCTCCGAAGCCTTACCATAAATTCATGGCTTTTAAAGCCTTCAGTGACCTTCTCTTCAAACCGCTCCTTGTCGACTTGACCGTTGAGGAAGGGTCGAGACTCAAAGTCATTTATGGCTCAGCTCAGGGATTTCATGCTGTTGACCTCGATTCCGCTACTGTCTACGATCTCTACACTCCGAAACATGTAAGAATCGCAAAGGTTTTAAAAATCTTCTCATTGTGCTAGAAGGATTAAATGGCTATTATTTATTTTATAAAGTGACCAAATTATTTATAATTTTGTTTGACCCTACTTTACAGAGTCAAGGACCAATTTGTCCTCATTGTATAGTGACACTCCCGAATTCCAACGGGCTTCAACTTCTCCTCTGTTATGATAATGAAGGAGTTTATGTCTCTACAAATGGAAAGGTAAATAATTAATTTTAGTCAAAATACTTTTATTTCATATTTCTTAACTTTCGACATTCTTTGGGGAAATGAGCGTAGCTGTGATCATATTTGTGGGAAAAGTACTCAAAATGATTTTTTAATTTATAGATTTCGAAGTCAGTGGTTTTGCAATGGGGTGAACTTCCTTCGTCAGTCGCTTTCATTGGGACGGGACAAGTGATGGGTTGGGGTCAGAAGGCAATTGAGATCCGGTCGGTCGAGACGGGGCATTTGGACGGCGTGTTTATGCACAAAAAGTCTCAACGCCTCAAGTTTCTCTGTGAGCGGAACGACAAGGTGTTCTTCTCCTCAGCCAAAGGAGGCGGAGCCTCGCAAATTTACTTCATGACTTTAAACAAACCTGGACTCGCCAATTGGTAGACTCTCTCATACTAACACATTTCTCTCATCAATTTCTTCGTGGTCCCAAGTTTTAATCATAAGAGTAAAATAAGTATTAAGACCATTTCAAATCCCTCTGCTTCAGTAATTTGACCCTACGGCTTCAATCCTTTATTTTACTTCTTAGAATCATTAATTACAAGGAAGGCAATTTTAATGTTTAAGAACTTTTCGATACATTTGTAACGTTCACAAATAACTGTGTCCCTCAAGTATTTGTCATTTGAATGAATTTTTGCACTTGTTTTGATAGCTAAAAGTTACAAAAACAATAATGTATAGTAATCTCTGGTTAAATACAATAAATATTTACAACAACAATACTTGCTTAACAAAGCTTACACAATTTAATTAATATTATTATATTTAATTAATTTTTTATATTAATCACTCGACTTGTTTAGTGTTTAAGAATTTGTAGGATATAAACCGAGTTTTGAATAATATTAAATAAAGTACCCATCTATTAGTAATCCTACATTACAATTAAGAGTTTTCTCTATTGAGTCGTCCCAGTATCTTGAGTGATTGAGATGATGAGGATTTATGCAAGTTCTAAGTTAAGTCATGATGAGACAGTTTTTGCAATAAAATATTAGTTCTGAGAAATGAAAACACGAGTTTTATTTCGCTGTTGTCAAGGTCTAGGAATCTAGCTTTATTCGTTTAAAGTCATCATTTTAATCATAAATGGTATACATGGTTCATTTTTAATTTTTTAACAAGAATTTAAGCTAAATTGATTTCCTAGAAAAGTTAAAAGTGATATCGAATACTAAAAATATTTCACAAAAAATTTACAATTAAATTTATTTTCTGTTGAGGATGACAAGGGGTGTTAAGGGTTGGCTATTTAGCAAGGATGAGGCCAGCCGGGTCCATGATGTTCCCCAGGTCCGCCACGTCCACGGCCCTTCCCGCAGACTTCGCTCAGTTGGACCTTGTGACAGTAAATTCGCCGGAACATTGCCTTTTCTTGAGGAGGAAGGGCGCGCCATTGTTGAGAAGCCTCTTTGGCTACGTCTGCGACGCGGCGACCCCGGTTGCAACGATCCTGGCAAAAGCCAAATTAATCTCTTGGAATCTCTTATACAGCTATTAGATTTAATATTTATAATATTTAAATGCATTACTTTAAGCATTTTTTGGAAGAAGAGGATGAACGCGGTGGCGGGTCGGCCGAACTGCGGTGGACGGCGATGACGTCCTCTGGCCGTAAATCCTGGGCCCATCATTCCATGCCGATGTGGTGGCAAGGGTGGTGGGGGAGGTCGTCGTGGTCCATACATTCCCAAAGGATCAAAGCCAAATCGAGGCTGGGGTTGGGGCTGGTAGCCGTCAAAGGATCCCATGGCTGGAGGGCCTCCGTAAGGTCCCATTCCTCCTCCAAATCCGCCGAATTGTCCTAACTGTGGCTGAAAGAAGGGACTCTGCGGGATTTGATCGATTTGGGCTCCTTGGACTTCTTGTTCTCCGTCGAGGGCTTGATTTTCCTCCTCCATATTGTTGTTCAGATCGCCGCTGCGAGACATTTGGCCTGAAAAGAGAAAATCATTTTCACACTTTTCACTAAATCACCAATTTTCTCAATTTCCTGAGATTTGGGCTTAAATGGGCTTTGGCGGGGACTGTACTTTGGAGGTGAAGATCGAACTGTCCGTAAGGACTTTAACGATGGTTAAATTTAAGAGATTGGGGTCATTACCTTGTTTAACTATGTATTCAGACGTTAATTTTCAGTTGCACTTGTTAAAAAATTTTGAGAGCACTGTGAAAAGCGACTTTTTCTCTCTCTCTCTCTCTCTCTCTCTCTCTCTCCCCTGATCTCTTTATTATTTACAAGCGTTAACTTTTCTATGGCATAATTCCATCAAATTGAAACCATTAATTTTTTCTTCGAAGAGCCAAAAGTATAGCTTCTTTCATGATGCCCAAATGAACAAAGACATCCTGAGCGTCTTTCCTTCCTGGCTAAAGGATACATGATGAACCCATTTGAATTGCATAGCGGCAATGTTGGCGAATAAAAGTTTGCGAAGTTTTTATTTATGCTCAAAACTTCATTTTAGAATTGACAAGAGATCATGTCAGTCCTACGTCCAAGGACAAGTGTCAGAGTCCAAGAAGAGGGAATATTTTTATTACATTGACCATAATGGAATGGTGTGTTGTAATTCAGCTAAATTATAAATATTTAGACTTGTGTGATTGAGGCAAAGATTTGTAAAATTGATTTCCCTGTTTTCAGCTTTTCCTCGATGATTCGAGGATGAAAAATTTCACTTCTTGTTTTAAAGGTGAGTAATGACAATGGACAATGAATAAATATTTCCTATTTAAGTCATCTTTGTGATAGTCATCTTTAGATGATGCTGTATAACTATTCTAAAATTTCAGATAGAAAATTTCTTTCATTTTTTCTCAATCTTCTTCGGTTAAATGAAACTGGTAGGTATGAAGAAAGCTTCCCTTATGTTTCTCCTTGTGGGAGACGAGAAAATAATTATCTTCGCTGTGATGACCTCCCTGTGGTTTTCACTCATCTGTTTCAAAGGAGCGAACAATTTGTTCTAAGCTGGGGCTACGCCGGGGATTCTTTAATTATGCCTTTTGAACCTCCAAAGGTGAGTTTTTGTATGTGTTCATGAGTTCATTTTTTAATATCAGTTATAATCTTATTATAGACTGAATTTATGCATTGATTTTCATGATTTTTAAGATCTTTATGACAAAAGACGGACGAGTGTATCATCCAGGCCCAGAGAAGCTTCTTGGTGTTGGACTCATTCGATCCAAACTTGCCATTGAATTGAGCCAGCATTTCATTTATGATGAAAATTGTGATACTCCGTCAAAGTTTAATTGGAATGGAACAATGTATGAGCTTGATAATGAAGTTGAAAAGAAGTTAACTGGAAGAATACGTTACCAATTATCACCGTAATAATAATTGTATAAAGTAAATTCTTTATTTACAATATCACAAAAGGTTGAGCTATTAAGTAAATATAAATGCTTATATATTATTGTTTATGTTAGGAAATTATATTTCTTTAAGTCTGAATTTGAATTAATTAAACTCAACAATTTAACATTAATTCAATATTAATCAATTACAAATCAATTCCAATTATTACAAGTAACCTATTAAAGCGCCAAAACTCTCTTAAAAGTATAAAAAACTATTTGTAAGCTATGTATTTATATAAATTGATTTTAAAACCATAGAGAAACGATAAATGTATTTATAAACAATATTAAAATGATTAAGTGTTATCTCTATCCAAATAGTAGTGTAAACAAAGGTATAAAAGTCACGGCGCTTGTATTTGTTGGAGCATTAGCTAATGCAGAGGTCAAACCTAAATGAGATTATTTAAAAGTTTTAATTTTATCATTGTTACTTAAAATACGTTATCAGTATTCATTAAATTAATAAAGGAATAATTACTAGTGTTAAATATGGAAGGGAAAAACCGAGTTTGTGCTAGGTCTTTAAATCCAATTTCAACGTCATCATCAATTAGCGCTTGTAGAACATCGTCAGCGTTCACATTTTTATTTCCAACTTCAAGAGACTATAATAGCGAATAATGATAATTCACTTACATTTTAATTTAGTTGCGCAATTTAGATTATTTTTAAATATTACATAGTAAATGATTATTATTACACTTACCCAACCTTGATGCACGAAGAATGTAGCTGTGAAGGCGATTAATGTGGATATTATCAAAACTTTCATATTTAAATTGTTTATAAACTTCAATGTACAATAAACAAATCTGAAGATATTTCGGATGGGAAGATCTTCATTTTTCAATTGAATTAATTTGTCTTTATATATTTTTTATTATTACCTTGTACTAATTACCTCGCGGTTTCTTCGTTCATTGATTTCGATATGTCAATTTAATAAATAAAATCAGCTTTATTAACTCATTCAAACTATTAACCCAAATCTGTCAATTATGTAGGTATTAAACGTCATTAGTTTTTAATATTGCTAATTCAAGTTATCATTCAATGTTGTGACAGTGTAGCGCAAAGCTTTGAACTCTAAACCCATATCAACGCATCATTGTTAATTATATGAAAGTATGAACAAGTGCGTTTTGAGTATTTTAGCAATTTTAATTTGATTCAAATTGGAACATTTATATTTATTTAGTTAACAACCCCGAATTAATCATTATTTTATGAACGTCTAGACTATTTAACCAATATGGTTGAGATTGATCATTTGTTTGACCTGTAAAGCTCTCAGTCATGTCAAATAAAAGAATTGGGATGTGCTCAAATTATATAACTTTTTGCTCAAAAACTAATGGAAATTGTCTATTCACCTTCAAAATTTCACTTGTTAAAAATTTCATTTTGAATAGTTTCACTTATGTTTTTTTAAATACTAGGGAACATCTGCCAATCATAATTATGAAATTATGACTTCAGAGAGAGGACGCGGACCTTTTCCCGTCAGCACAGCCTGGAATATGATTGTGGTCATTGATAAAATCTCGAATAACAAAATTATTTTGTTAACAAGATACTAGCACTTTAAACTAAATTTCGAGCGCCTCCATGACCTCGAAACAACTTTATCTTTAAACTTAAACGTACGTATGGCCTTTGAGTAGAGCAATAAGATTATTAATTTTACTTTTAATTAATTGGATTTTCATTTTAGGTTTTGAGAGATAAATAGAAAAGTAGCTAGCAAGCGAGCTGATAGTTTGTAACTTACAAAGTTTAGGATATTGATAATACTATATTATATTAACAGTTGAGTTATCAATTTTAAAATAAACTCTAATCCTATTTTCAAGTAAAGATAGTTTGAATATATACAAATATGGTGGAATAATTTAAAAGGTTAGTTATATGAGTTTTTACAATATAATTCCTACATTTTATATATTTAAAATAAAAATAAGTGAAACTCTTGATAGGAAATTATTGATTATATGAAACTGTTATAAATGAAACAATTCGAAGTGAAACTATTGAAAAGGAAATTTTTAATAAGTAAAATTTTTAAGTGAAATTTTGACTTATACCCATTTATTAAAGTAGAATAAAAGTCAATCCTATTCATTATTTAACGATTGACTAATTATAAGAATAAAACTAGCAATTGAAGCATTTTTATTAAAACATCTTTTTTGAGCATCTGAGTAATTAGCATTAATTAATATAGATAGTACATCGCTTGAACATTAAATTAGCCAAGTAAACATGAAGATGGCATATTACAAATTGAAATGTAAAATGACAAATCTGTGAAGTTAAATGAATCTTGAGAACCAGCATCCACACAGGTACGAACTCTTAATACGACAACCGCTAGGATTCTCAGAGCTGTAAATACGTTTACTTATCTTTTAGTTGCATTGATTGACCCTTGCGGGTCTCCAAAAATTGCCGTAGTCGGAGATATTTCACTCCAACTAGGCGGGGTATTGGGTAAAGTTTTCAACTAGCAATAATCGCACCTCGGTATAACCTCACTGGTTACGATATTGCCACTGCGCAAAGCTTAATTTTCTCCTCTCACTCAAGAGCCTATACACCCAGACTTCCTCTTTCCTCTTATGACTCCCTTCGCTCTTTTAGTATACACGTCTAAAGAGTTAACTAACCAACTTGAAATTAATTTTAATTAAAGTATCAATAATTTACCTAAAGGTTTTTGCATTTTTTTTATCAAAAAACTCTTCGGGTAATTAGAAATTACTTGTTTAATAAAAATTTAAGAGCAGGTTTTACTATCATTAAAGTCAAAGTGTAACGATGCCCCAAATCCCGAGCCTTTTAAATGCCCTCGTGTACTGAATTTCTTTTTACTGTACTTTACTATATGGATGTTTAATAAAAATTATAATAATGTTTAAATGGACGATTCTTGAGTATTTTATTACACTTTAATACGTAATACGTCAAAATAGTTTCAGCTAATGCATTTTTATAATAGTTTTACATTTTGTGAATTATAAAGAAAGATGAGAGTTTTTATTTTTTGGGTCCGAACATTCTTTGGAAAATTGTCTTTTTCGATTGCTGTGGTTGATTTGTCGGCGGTTGTGCAGGAACCGGAGGTTTCGGAGCATTCGGAGCATTCGTAGGATCAGGAATCAAGTCATTTGTTAAAGAAACTTCAGAGTTGACTCCGCTTGGATCAAAGCTTGAAGCAAATGCTAACGTTCCACCCGTGGCAGTTCCTTGTGCATTCGTATCATCCAAGTTGTCCTCATCATCATCGTTGTCGTCGTTGTCATCATCCGCTCCTGCAACTCCATCGTCTTGACCACTCTTACCGCACATTGTGAAGCAGAACATGGATGTGAGGATCACATGGGCCAATCCAGCAAAAAAAGCTAATGCTATGAATAAGGCCAGCATGCAGTGATAGGTTTTCTTGTTTTCTTTTGCTAATCCCTCGAAACAGCCGATGATCTTTTCATTTTTATATTAAAATATTACAATTTAAGATCAAGGAGGCAAGGTTTTCTATTAAGCATCGTTTTGAATATTTATGAATTATTATGATTGTGGTCTTCGTAAAAGCAAAAGCGAGCTCACTTTAACAATATTATCCGGAATATAGGGATAATGGAGATCGTCCAAATCTGTTGGACACGAGGGCGGAGTTTCTCCGTCACGGCTATAAGAGGTTAAGAGACAACATGAGGCTGGGATCGTTGCTTTCCCCCAAACTTCTTCATAGTCCGTGTAATTATTTACCCCGCAGCAATTGGTCTTTGAACGAAAAATCAAAAATGCATTTCTTTTTTTATATAAAAACGAGCAAAAATTAAATGTTTTAATTTTCAATTTTCAATTCTTGTTAAAATTAGTTAACATTTAGAAAATTAGATAATAAATAAATTCAAGACTTCACCTTCAGTTGAAACTTTTCAAGCCAGAATGGAGCAAATTTGGGAATTTCCTTGTTGCTTTTAACTTCGTCCTTAAAGAGACTTGTTGCTTCCTCACGATTCAAATCTGAATCTTTGCTTAACAAGATGAGTTCAATGAGAAATATAACTGATCCGGCGAGCACAACTACTTGAAGCACTGTAATCTTTTCCATAATTTAATTTATTAATTAGGTATTTATTTTGTTTTATAACGTTTTGGAGTAACTTTGTGTTTATAATATTAACATGTATGCACATGTTAATGCACAAAGGTGTTTGAGTAAATTATAAGATCTTGGATAAACGGTATATGTGAAGAATACGTAAACAACCGAATTTAAATATAAGAATAGTGGTTTTTGGTCAATTTGATAGTGCTGATGCTAATATGAAGTAAGTTTGCGACAGTCTCTTAAAATTACAATGGGCATTTAAAGTTTAAGAGTTTAAGCGTTGGAAAGCATGTTAAATTTAGAGACAAGCAAATTTTGATAATTTTCCATAATTTTGTTTCAATTATATTAAGTTAGGTTAGGCTTAAGAGACCGCCGCAAACTGATTTCAGATTCATAATCAGCGCTATCAAATTTACCATAAACCACTAACCTTATACATATTTAAATTCGGGTGTTTACGTATCCTTCACATATTCAGGATAAACTTACAGCAATTATCAGCCACCTGCTCTGTTTCAACATCATTGACACGATTTCTATTATTGATACCATGAAGAGGAAAACTCCAAAAGGAATAGTCCGGACACAAAAGGCATTTAAACTTGCTATGCTCTTCGTAGGCACTTTTAAATTTTTCAAGTCAAGTTCGTAAAGGGAGATCCAAACAATGCAAATTGACAATAACTGAAAATTCCAAATGATACTTTAAAAATAAGACAAATGAATCCCCACGTATTTATAAAATCATTACAAAATAAGGCCAAGATGCCAACTGAAGAGAATCTTAGTTATCTTACCAATATGACCGCAAGAGTGAACAAACAGCAAAATTTCAAAGTCTTATTAATAGTAGGAGCGACAGTGAACGTTCTTTTAATATTCTTTCCAAGTTTGACAAGAGAGCTTTGAAGATTTAATAGCCCTGATAATCCAGCCATTCCTGTTTGCTATAATATTTCGCAAGTATTTTAGTCCATTTATTATTGAATTAAAGTTTAATTATTAAACTTATAATATTAAAGTATTCTAATCATTATTAAAATACATGAATTCCGAAATAGTAGCGATAGTTTGCAAAAGTTATTTACATCCATGGTGGTAATTTGTGGATTTAGCTTTGGATCTTTAAGGCACTTGCATTCAGTTTTGCAAGAACAAGAAAGAACTTCGTCCGACAAGTGAGGTTCAATGCTATACCTTAGATTCGGATTGTCATCATACGTATCTAAAGTTCCAGTGACAATTTCAACGTCCCGCTTTTGCATATTCTTTCGTGATGGATCACACCGTTAATTTTTATATTTGGGTTTTAAAATCATATTGAATTGTTATTTGCAATTTAACGGTGCTCTTATTTGAGCAAAACTATAAAAAAAATTATTTTATATGGATTTATCTTAAAAGTTCTGAATAATTGGTTGACTTGTGAGTTGCCAGAGAGGATGAAAATCTTTACTGGTTAAACCAACTTTAATTGATAAAAACTTACTCTGCATTAATATTTTTTAATGCTTAATGTTTAAACTTCGGAATAATAAACATTTATATATAGTAGTTATATTTATAAACATTATTAAATTGGTTCCTAGTTTATTAAAGCGAAACAACAATTTGTTGTAGGATGGTGCAAGATGATGCCTAGAATAAAATTTCTTTTAAGATTTTCTTACTATCAATAAGGATCAACATTAATTATTCATTAAATTGCATCAATTAAACCTTTTTTCATGTTTAAATGCAAACTTTGAAAGGTTTAAACATTTCATTTCTTTCTTTAATAACAAAATGATTTGAAGGAAAATAGGAAAGCATAAACATTTAAGAATTAACAGTCTAGTTCGCGAGTTTTCTTTGAGGGAAGATCCATCCAATTTCATAAATTCATTAAACTACAAACCGACTCCACGTGTAAATAAGTTTAATTGCAACCTAATTATGATTGATTCATAATTTTAGTAGAATTGAATTTGTATTTTCAAGTTTTAATTCGTATTCAAAAATGGTTAAAGAGCAGTACAGAGATGTTTGTAATAACTACAGAGTGTAAGATTTAATTCCTTTTACCATTAAGGTTGCTTTACAAAATAGATCATTAAATATGATCAAAAATGAGAGTTTAGTATTTATATAGCTCAATAATATTAAGATTTGATTGTCTATAAACATGAAATAAATGATTAGCTAAATAGTTAAGATAACATCATTTGTTTTTCAGAGCTGGAGTTCAGTTTACTTTGGGAAGCACAGAAGAAACGATCCGTCAGTCTCATCTTCGTGTCATTGCCAAACATTTGTACCAACAAGATGGGAAGAGAACTCCGGTCACCAACGGCGTCCTTGACCGTCGAATGGGGACGAGTGGGAAGGATGCCAAGTGCGTGACCTGTGGCAAAGGTCTTGTCGACTGTATTGGACATTTTGGATATGTTGATCTCGAACTTCCAGTTTTCCATTGCGGATATTTCACTGCTATTATTAATATATTACAATGCATTTGCAAGGTTCGTTTAACTCATATTTAAAATGGATTCATTGAAGAATAATGTGACATAATTACTTCATGTCC
Source organism: Neelides sp. FZ-2019 (assembly GCA_009869795.1). Lineage (NCBI taxonomy): Eukaryota > Metazoa > Arthropoda > Collembola > Neelipleona > Neelidae > Neelides > Neelides sp. FZ-2019. The sequence continues at coordinate 20,386 of VJMY01000169.1, forward strand.
TTTAAACTTGTATTTACTAATTCCAGAACTGTGGTGTTCTCTTATTAAAAGAAGACGAAAGGAAGGAGATTTTGCCGAGGCTCTCAAACGATTTGAGTTACTTAACTAAAAAGGCATTAAGGAAAAAGATAATCGCCACTGCGAAGAAAAATCACGTTTGCTTTAGTTGTGGTGAACCAAATGGAATTGTTAAGAAATGTGGAATGCTCAAAATTGCTCATGATAAATATCGTTATGCTAAAAGCTCCAATATGTTTAAAGAATTTCAACGTGAGTTTATTTATCATTCATAACATTGCTAAGTAAAATACTTTTAAGACGCTTTTTAATAAAGTTTTAAATTATTTAAAGCTTCCCAAACAACAAAGTAAACTTTCCTATTTTTTTTAAATAAATTAATTCTGTATAATACTTAATTCATTTATTTAACTTTTTTTATTTATACTTAGTCGACTTTGAAGACATTACGAATAAGAAGTTTGCTGGTCAAGACGGAAGTGTTGATGTTCTTAATCCTTTAATTGTTGAAAATTTATTTCAAATGGTTAATACCGAAGATTTACCATTTCTTCTCATGGGAAATGATACGGGTTGCGGCAAACCTTCAGATTTAATACTCAAGAAAATTCCCGTTCCTCCTGTTTGCATTCGACCGTCGATTGTGTCTGAAATTAAATCTGGAACGTAAGTTTTATTGAACATTTTTAATCTGTAAGCTTAAATACATGGGAAAACTAACTAGCGTTTTTGAATACTTATTAGAACTGAAGATGACATAACTATGAAAATTAGCGAGATCTGTTTTTTAAATGAAGTTCTTGAGAAACATCGTGAGAGCGGAGGAAAAGTTGAACTCATAGCAGAAGACTGGGATTTCATTCAGATGCAATGTGCCCTTGTCATTAATTCGGAATTGTCTGGGATGCCTGCTCAGCATATGGGCGGACGAAGGAAACCTGGTCGGGGACTTGTGCAGCGTCTCAAAGGAAAACAAGTATGATTTAAGTATTTTATAAAATTTACGATATTTACTCCATATTAAAATCTCGATAATATTAATTTAATTATTCTTTAATTAACTGTTTTGTAAGTTTTTACTAGATTCCATGAAGTTGTGTTTGATTTTTAATTTCTTTTAGGGACGATTTCGAGGGAATTTATCTGGTAAACGAGTTGATTTTTCTGGTCGTTCTGTCATTTCACCTGATCCAAATCTTCAGATTCAACAAGTACATATTATACCAATTGCATGGTTTAAAGACTTTTAGATTAAAAATTTTGGATTACAAATGAAATTATATAGCCAAAAATGAAATGACAATTTAATTCACAGGTTGGCGTTCCCGTCTTAATGGCAAAAGTCTTAACATATCCTGAAAGAGTCACGCCGTATAATATCACTTGGCTGAGAGAATTAGTCAAGAACGGTCCGGACAATCACCCTGGAGCGAATTTCATAGAAAACAAGGACAAGACAATTAGGAAATTCTTAAAATATGGCGATAGAAGGAGAATGGCCAAAGAACTCAGAAGCGGTGACATTGTTGAGCGACACATGGTCGACGGAGACGTTGTTCTTTTTAACAGACAGCCCAGTTTACATAGACTTTCCATCATGTGTCATAGGGCGAAAATCTGTGAAGGAAGAACTTTAAGGTTTGAGCAAATTGTCATCATTGCCATTAAAGTTATTTTTGTGTTAATTTGATTGAATATTGCTTGGAAAACTCAGATTCAACGAATGTGTTTGTGCTCCTTACAATGCGGATTTTGATGGAGATGAAATGAACATTCATTTACCTCAGACTGAAGAAGCAAAGGCAGAAGCACTGACTCTTATGGCTGTAAGCATTTTTTGTGCTACATTTTTAGTACAATTATTAGTAATTACCTAATTAGTTGTGTACTAATTAATTTAATTAAAACATGAATAGAATCAATCGAATCTCGTGACCCCAAGGAATGGAGAATTGATCATTTCAGCCACACAAGATTTCCTCACTGGTGCTTATTTGCTCACTCAGAAAAGCGAGTTTTACACAAAGCCGGACGCTTGTAGGATTATTTCATGGGCAGCTTCGAGTGTCAAAGAATTTGTTGAACTTCCACCGCCTGCCATTTTAAAACCAGTTCAACTTTGGACGGGAAAACAACTCATTTCAATCATCATTAGGCCAAATTCTAAATCTCCAATTAAACTCAATTTGAGAACTAAAGGGAAAAACTATACTGGGAATCAAGAGGAAATGACCGTTAATGACACATGTACTTTTTTCACTAAAATTTTATTCCGAATCATAAACTGTTGTAATTTAATTTTTATTAAGTTAAATAATTATATATTTTATTTTTAGACGTCGTCATTCATAATTCCGAATTGATGGCCGGATCATTAGACAAAGGAACTCTTGGATCAGGAGCCAAAGCCAATGTCTTTTACGCTCTTCTAAAAGATTGGGGAAAAGTAACCTTTCGCTTTGAATCTTATTAGTCAAATAATTCATAATTATTTTAAATATTTTATGACAATTGATTTCTTAACTTTAATTAATCCTTTATTATAATAAAAATAAGGAAGCAGCCAGCCTTGCTATGTACAGACTTTCCCGCCTCACTTCCAATTTCTTGATGAATCGCGGGTTTTCAATTGGCATTGGCGACGTGACTCCTGGCACGAAACTTGTCGCAGCCAAAAAAGATCTCGTTCTCAACGGCTATCAAAATTGTTTTCAGATGTTGGCCAACACGAGCGCTCACGTAAAGTTGGACGCTCTCGAAGGGTCCATTCTTAAAGAACTCTCTGACATTCGAGACGCTGCTGGGAAACTGTGTGTTCAAGAATTGGCCATTCAAAACGCTCCACTCATTATGGCCCAATGCGGATCCAAAGGCTCTTACATTAACATTTCACAAATGATCGCTTGCGTGGGGCAGCAAGCGATCAACGGGAAACGTGTGTCTGAAGGATTCACTTTACGCTCCTTACCCCACTTTGCAAAAAACGGTAACTTTAATTTTATATTCAATAAATTGAATATTAATTGAATGAAATGTTTAATCAATTAATTGTAATCAACAGATCGAGGTCCAGAAGCAAAGGGATTTGTAGCAAACAGTTTTTTCACGGGTTTAACTCCAACGGAGTTTTTCTTTCATGCCATGGGCGGCCGTGAAGGTCTTGTGGACACTGCGGTGAAAACTGCGGAAACTGGCTACATGCAAAGGAGACTTGTAAAAGCCCTTGAAGATCTTTGTTGTCAATATGACATGTCGGTGAGGAACTCCGAAGGCCAATTGATCCAAATGACTTACGGGCAAGATGGGCTTGACCCGATGTACATGGAAGGAAATCATCGCCCTGTGGATTTCCCTCGAGTTTTTCTCAACATTGCTGCGACGGAAACCAAAAGGACGGAATCTTTCATGTCCTTAGAACAAAAGCAAATTATCCTCCCTGAGCTGATCAATAGATTTAAATATGACAGCGGTTAGTTTTTATTTTTTATTATTTAATAAATAGCGCAAATTCAGCAGTTGGGTCGTCAGCTTTCTTTTTCTTTATTAATTAGTTTCACCTCAATAAATTTAATTTAATTAATTATATAAGTTATAGTTATTTAAGTTATACTTGGTTTGACTCAACGTAAATTGGCTAGTTTTGAATTAAAAATGAATTTAAATTGAATTTTAGGTATTGATAAGACTGTTAGCCAGGATTTTATCAGTGAAGTTGAACATTTCGTTATGCACAATCCATTCCGTCCTCATCAACTCGTCGAGTTTGTTAAGCGTTCTTGGGAGAAATTCTATTTGGCTCGAATGGAGCCAGGAACAGCAGTTGGAGCATTAGCTGCTCAGAGCATCGGAGAACCCGGGACTCAAATGACGCTCAAAACCTTTCATTTTGCTGGAGTCGCCTCGATGAACATAACCCTTGGTGTTCCGCGAATCAAAGAAATCATCAACGCGTCAAAGAACATTTCCACGCCGATTATCCAAGCTCGGCTGGTTCAAGAGTCAAGTGATTTGGCCATCAAAGTGAAGAATCATTTGCAGCGGAGTCAAATGAAAGAAGTGATGGAATACATCCGTGAATGCGTTTGTCCTGACGATGGATTCTTACAAGTCAAGTTGAGAGAAGAGGCGATGAAGAGGCGCGGAATTGATTCCTTCTCTATTAGGGAATTCCTCTTTAAGCAATTGAAATACAAACATGTTGATGGGATTCGAGCGGATGAGGAAAATCTTTACATTTTCCCACCTGACACGCCTAAATCAACTTCTTATTTCATTATTAAATCCCTCATTAATAATTTACCTGATATGAATATCAAGGTGATTAATTATTTTAAACAAAATTGCTGAATTATGTATATGAAAGCTCAAAAGAATGAAGTGAACTTTATTTTAATATTTAAGTATTAAACTGTTAATGTTTTATTAACAGGGAATCCCAGGAATCAACCGAGTGCTTGTTTCAACTGATGGTGAATCCTTTAAGGTCCTTGCTGAAGGGAACAACTTTCGTGGCGTCCTTACAACTCCAGGCATTTGTCAAATACGAACCACGACCAACAATATTTACCAAATTCAAACTGTTCTTGGAATTGAAGCTGCAAGGTTAGAATTAAGCATAATTTGTATAGCAACCTTTAAGCGCATGTATTAAATGGTTAATGCTATTGTAATAGTTAGTTAGAGAATTATTATTTAATATAAAATAAGTAAAATAAATTCAGAGAAACCAAATGTTTTTTAAACTTGGATTTTGTTACGCTAGAACGAGTATTATTCGGGAGATTCAGTACACCATGGAGTCTCATGGAATGAGTGTTGACAAACGTCATTTGACCCTCCTTGCTGACCTCATGACCTGTCGCGGGGAAGTATTTGGGATAACGAGACACGGGTTGGCCAAAATGAAAGAGTCTGTCCTCATGCTCGCTTCGTTTGAACGAACTGCTGATCATCTCTTCGAAGCTTCCTATCACGGACAAGAAGATGAAATCGCTGGAGTGTCCGAGTCCATCATTTTAGGACTCCATGCCAAGATTGGAAGCGGATCCATGAAGATCCTGGAGAAGCCCAAGAACTTGAGGAAACTTGTGAGGAAACCACTTGTATTCGAAGAAGCCCAAACAATTTATATGGATCCAATAATTAACTGACCAATTATTAATTCTTAAATTAATTTATTAATTATTATATTTTGAATACATAGATAATAAAGTTTTATCATTGAACATTCATCCATTTTTTATTTAATCATTCATAAATGCATTCATTAATATTGTTGAATTTAAATTGTGTATTTATTTATTTAATGTTAATTGAAATGAAAATAATGGAGCTCTACTTGGATCTGGCATTTTATTTATTTTTCATGAAACACATTAAATTCTTCGAAAATCGTTTACAAGTATTTCAAATTTTCCACACACATCATCCTACATTTAATTTAACTGCGATAGAGTTTACACATTTAATCTTGGTCTCGGAATCCAACTTAATCTCACGCTTTTAAGTACCAATTGGCTTTTCCGCGATTCATCCAATTTTCTCAATTAAATATGTTTCAAACTGTAGTGACAATTTATTTAACCAAATTCAAGTTTCACAATTCGTAATTTTATATATAATAAGTACACTTTTCTTAAATTAACTTAATTAAGGCACGATAAGCTTCCTTCTTTTTGTAAATTAAGGCATTCTTAGAGAATATATTGTAAACTTTTATGAGAAATCAAAACTATATAATTCTGAGACACATTCAAAGGTCTATCCACCTTCTTGGGACTATCAAATTAATTAAATTCTCAGTTTATCTAAAAAAAAAACTTAACACATAAGTAAATGAATAAAGAATAGGTGTAATAATAACAAGAGTATTTTCTATTCAATTTTTTAAACTTCCTATTATACTTAAATCTCAACAAATTAAATAATAAGACGCTTCTTTTTCTCATTTTCCTCCTCTCTTTAAAATCGTACGTACACACACGACAGTTGATCAGATTCAATTTCAGATTCATTGTGATAATAATACCCTTTCTGTATTTGTTTAGCTTAAATCCATTTAATTAGTTTCATTATAAGAGTTAATTGAAGTCTTTTTAGTATCCGACATTTATTATATAATATTGTAATATTGTATAAGGTAGGTAATTAAGTTCCATTGAATATAATTATATAATGTTAAAACAAATTTTGTTTAAAACTCTTCAACACTGTACATTATTCTTAATTAGGAAATTCACTTCGGAGGAAAACACAGGGCTCGATATAAAACCGTCGTAATTTCACCAAATTAAAGATTCACAAAAGAACTTCATTTATAAATACAATTTATATAATATATTTAAATACTTTTTACTTAATTTAACAGATAATTAACTAATGATACAAGTGAACTCGAAGATAAAAACTAAGAAATCAAGTCAAATGGGATTCGCTCGTTTCCAATGAATTCGAACGCTTCCAGACACTGGCACGTTGAATATGGCAGACGTGAAAATAATCAAGGACAAATTAAAATATATCTATTGTTCTTCGAGTTCCCTTATTTGTGATAATTCAACAACATAGATCATTTAAACTAAAAATAACTATCTTAGGATTCACTTAACCTTAACACACTTCAATACACTTATGTAATTACTGTTCCAGAAAATGTATATTTTACAATATAGAGTATTGCAGTTTTATTGTTTAATTCCTGGAAGCAATTCATTTTAATTAATGTAGGTATGATATATTTAATTATTATTGTAGGACAAAAGGGAAAAGTCAATTCATTTTTGTAAACGATGAACTTGAAGAATCTCATCAATTCTTTAACACACTTTTCCCAATCTCCTCTATAGGAAAGAAAACTTTCTCCGTGTAAGTATGTACAGAATTCCCTTAATTTAAAATTACCTAAATAGTTTTAATTGTTAAGTTGGCATCAAATGACTATTCAAAGTAAATTGCATATTATTAAAATCGCATTTAGTTTCATTAAACACATATTAAACTTGTCTACATACTCATTAATGTAAATGAGTGATTATTAAACTTGGTGATTAATGTACACAACTTGCAACTCGTCCCCGAGTTGCCCGTCTTTTTTCTTATGATTTCATATAACTAACTTGGTCATTAAATTAACAAAAGCCCATCATTAAAGTTAATTTAATATTCCACAATTAATTATTGTTCAAGACATTTATCCCGCCTTTGATCATGTAAGGTAAATTCCTCATTTCATCTTTCACCACATTTAAGTTGATCCTACGAATCAATTTTATTGTAACAAGGTACCTTAAATATTACATTTGATTTTTTTTATTATAACGTCCGTAGTATGAACTTGTAGAATAGAACGATAACTTTTCAAAAACTTCATTTTTTAGAAAAGAATAATTGTTGAGTTTAAGGCACTCGCATTTTTATCATTATTTGACATATTATCAATTAGTCTAACTAGACCTGAGGCACTTTCACCTTTTTCCAAATATGAAATATTTAAGTACGTTTAAAGGTGTGTATTTATCATGTGTCGGTTTAGCACCTTGGATGGATCCTGAAGTTTTACAAAGAGTTCAAAGTTCCAAAAAGGAAACCATCAACTCTTCAATCATATTATTCTCTCTATCTGTAGTAGTTTTAAAAACTCCTCTCATTGAAATTTTCACTATTTAATTAGATTTCTGAATTGGATTTATCTTCCATCACATTTCAAAATTATGAATTTCGTTTAAAAAGAAGAAAAGTGAATGGGCATTGAGGACGAAAGGAGGATTTTGGGATTAAAATATTTATAGCTAATTAGTAATTGCAATTAATTATACAAATTAAGGCCAATTAACTTATCTCTAAAGTACGAGTTTCGTATGTGCGTTTAGAGGAAGTGAACAAATATTAAAAGTTATTAGTGGTTATACAATTGATATACAGATTTTTACACAAAGAGAATATTGCGTTTTTTAAAATTAAAAGAGGAAATCTACGGAGAGTAAAACTATTAGTTGAGAAAAGTTTACAAAGACGTTCGAGTCAATTTGACAATTTGAAATAATTAGACGTAATAAATATAATTTAAACGCCAAAGAGAGTATTCCACTACATTTCTCATATTAACAACGAGGCACCTCAAGAAATGAGATTATTATTATTAATTAATCATTTAATAAAGAGATTCTTCTACGAGTAGTACAAGTACATAAATAATTATTTAAGGCGCATAACAATTAAATACTACTTATAAATCAGAGTAGGAGTGTACAATTGATTTACATACACATTAATTAATTATTACAACACGTATCATCAAAAAGAGTTTGATACTCAGAGAGGAAAAAACTACAATTAAAGAGACACTTTTGTAAAAATTTGCCCATACAAGACAAAAAGTCTCATCTTTGATTAAATTCCTTAATGGGAATTTAATCAAAGATCCCCATTAAGGAATTTAACATAATAGTCAAGATCCTCCGCCTTGTTGGATCAATTAATACAAAAGTGGTTGATAAATTAATGAGTTAACGTTAAATTCATTGCAACTAAGAATAAGATTATTATAATAAATAAAAGTAGGCGAGTCAAATATTAATAAAGAGAAGAAGTGAGTTCGTATTGTTTTGGCATTGGGCATTGACATTGCACGGCGGTCCGGGTTTGGGAACGAGATTGTTAACAACACCTTGCGTTTGATTGTTTTTTGACTCTGATTGCATTGCATTTTTGAGAGAGTTATTTTAGAGTTCCAAAATTGCGCTTGCCATCCTCCCACCTAAAGTGTTACAGAAAAGACAAAACCACATAATTTGTTAGTTTTAAATATTTATGCAATTGAGTAAATATGTAAATACTTTTAAAAAAGAGTATTTCCTAATTTAACAATTGAGTGCAGGGTTAGTCTACAGGAGAGAGTTTGTGTCACAATTTCTTCTACACAAGTAATAAATGAAAAAAACCAGAAATAATTACGAAAAAGGTTGAAAACAGAAATAATCGAAAAATGTTGATTTTCTGTGAAAGCCATTCAAAACATTTAAATAAATAATTTAAATTGAATCAATTTAAATAAATCAGATTGAATTACATGTTCTCATAAGATTAAATATTCTTCCTTTATAAATTGAAAGTAAACAAATTCCGAAAAATAAAGATTTAAAAAATGTTCATGCAAAGGAAATACATTAAACTTCTCTCACTGTATCTAAAAATTACTAAATTAAATGATATTAAAAATGAGTTAAAAAATAAGAACACATACGAGGAGAAGTAAATAATATTATAAAAATGTAAATAAAGCATTTTACGAACATATAAGCAAAAAAGCTGACGTTTCAAAAAAAATGAAACAAAAAATTACAAATACAAATCATAAGATTGACGTTCTAATTCATGACAAAAAAGAACTGAAATGGGGGAGAGTACTCAAGCGAAACTGATCAAGTTAATAATTAAAAGAATTGTGTGTAAGTAACTTATTAATTTCGTTTATTTCGAGAGAGTTTCACCTGGCTAGAGTAGTAGTAGAAGGTCTTGTTGGTTTTTTGGTTAGCATTTAGTGGAGGAGGGAAGCAGAAGGATCCGATTTAGGAAGGTAGGGATGGTCCCTCAGCCCCGCCAATCTCCGCACGCCACTCATCTTACCAACTTCACAAATAAACCCAATTAATGATTTGATTAATTCCTCGCTCCCCACATTCACTTATCCTCTCCAACTAATGTGTACAGATTAATTTGATTAAGGCCCAGTCGGTTAAATCAAAGATTAAATTTAGTAATTAAAAGTATAATTATTTGCCTCCTCAAACTCCCCACTTTCTCCCCTCATTCAAATTCCATGTATTTTTTAAAATGAAATGAGCAAATGCTATTTAGGAATATTTTTAATCCCAACTACTAATTAATATCATCAACAATTTCAGTTTTTACCTTCAATGAACTGTTGTGAATTTGATTTTTCAATTTCAATTAAATACAAGATGAAAACACCATTAAATGAATATAAGCTTAAACTATGTATGATTGTAATATATTTATGAGCTTCTCAAAAGTGCGTGTGTATACGTACGAGTTTAGATTCATTTCCAACTTTTCTAAAACTTACATCATAATTCATTTTCTTAGCTAATAACCTTATTTACAAATTATACAAACTATTTAGCAATTTAAGAATTGAGAACGCGGAGTTCACTTTTAAAGCTCTGCCAATCACTCGAGAATTTTTGCAAAAAAATCTCGCAAATGTTCACTTTCCCTTAATTTGTATAAGCACCTAAGAGTACATTCACTCCATGAGAAATGCACTTATAGTTCAATAGTAAATACAATTTTTCTAAATAATTATATAGTAAAAAAAATGCGAGGTAAACTAAATGAGATGAGATTAAGATCAAGTTTTTCAACTTGACCCTTCATCTTCCCAAGTTCCCTTATTGCCTTCAACACATTAGATTTCCTTTTAGGAAAAATCATTTTAAATTTAAGTCTAAAAGAGTATACATTCACTACAAAAATGTTTCTAAACTGTAAAGTAATATATAAAATATGTGAAGTAAAAATAAGGAAGATGAAACTCTTAAATCATTACACTCTATTTGTAACAACTAATTAAAATTATGCCTTCTTAAATAATAACTAATTAATCAATAAAACTCTTAAAAATATATTTAAATTGTATAGAAGAGAATAAATATAAATATTTAATTTAAAGTGAGCCTAAGTAGGAAGAATTCATAGAATTCATATTATTTAATATATTGTAGATTTAATATTTAATTAAATAGATGTGTAATTAAATCTTGAAGGAGTAGAGTTGTACCAAATCATCCCCACTCTTTCTGAAATTTCATATATTTTGATTAAAAGTACAAATTAAAAATATGGAAGAAGAGTTCTTGTAATGTTCAAAAAGAATGTCTGTAGAATTGTAAATGAAGAATAAAGTATTTTTATGATATTTAATCTTAAAGGAGATATAGAAAAGTAAACTGTTCATTTAGAAATTTTCCCTTTCTCTCTCTCAAAAGACCAAGTGATAATTAAAAAGAATCTCGAGCAACTTGGATCCAACTGGATTTGAATGCCATTTGAACTTGATTTCAAAATAAAAAATAAAAATAAGACACGGGAATAATATTGATTGAAATGACAATAATAATAATATAATTATAATAATAGCACAAGAAACTTTCACTTTGAGAGAGATATCTCAAGACATTTTAGTAGTAAAAAGGAATTGAATTCACAATAATAAATATTGGGTGAAGTCTTGAACTACAAAATTTAAAAATTGACATAATATTGTGGAAACTAATTAAGTACTTCCAGTACTTTATAATCCTTGCAAAAATTAAAGTCGGCATTTAAAGCTCTTTGTTTCTCTACCAAAGAGTGAATGTTCGCTCTCATATTTAAACATCTAATAACTTGCATTTTTTGTTCTTCAACTTGTGACCCAGGAATTGGTAATAAAAATCAGTCGAAAAATAATGTGTAATAATTCTCCAGCAAATCGGTTCAAGTAACAACTAGTGTACAACCGAGCAGTATCTTTATGTATATCATAAATTGCTTAAACTCGAACTAAATAATCATAATAGTCCTTATATCCTTAATCTACGATGCTATGATCCTCGTCTACATCATCTTTAGATCCAATGATTCCCCGCCACAGCTAATCGTGGCGGGAGGTCAAGTAGACCGGAGCTCGGGGATCTCGTTGGTGAGATGCGGATGGTAAAGGAAAGATCTATCTGGCGAATAACCCACCATGTTCAGGGGGATACTCAGCGAGGGAGAGGTACGTGGCGTAGTCGGCCGTGGTGTACGGCGACGCAGCGTAGAGGAGACTGTCCGTGGACGACGTGAGAAGCGGCGGAGGTCCGCCGGCTGCTGCTGCTGCGGCCGCGGCGGCTGCTGAGTGATTCAACCCATTGCTCAGCCGGTGCGGGGAAATAATGAGAGGAGCACCTGTGTCAAGAAACCCAAGTCAACCCAGTGCCTTCCACGAGAATTTAAGCTCATGGGACTTTTAAGGCGTAAGAAATGGGAAAAAAGTATATTTGAGTAAAACCGTAGAAACCTAGTGGTGTGGCGGCTCGGAGGGCCGTAAGTGGCATTTGTGGTGAGACCAACTGAGCAGCGGCAGCGTTCACAGCGGCATTATTCCTTGACTCCTTTGAGTCTCTGTATGTCCCATTAATTATGGCTAATTCCATGAGCTGACGTTTCTTCAACTCATCTTCTCCCTCGGCCTGCAAACACAAAAAAATCTCAATTAGTGCACAAAGTCAAATTCCCTGTCCAAAAGTCTGGAATTTATCCAGCTCAACCGACAAATAATTTCTTACAAATAACTTAGTATTTACTATTTAACAAATTTACAAATCACAATAATTAATCCTTCAAATAGTATTTTAGCTTTATAAAGCTCCTTATATAACATGGCAATTCCAAATGGGCAATCTCAAATTCAATTCTCAATGTGAACTTGAGAATAAAGGGAAAGAAATGAGGAGCATGTTTAGGAGGATCAATAGGGATGTCACGGCCTTTGAATAAATTAGACAAATTTACCAGGAGTGAGTTGACCATTGTGAAGTATCCTCATGTGTATATGAAATGAAGAGGCTCTTATTATGGAAAACTCCTTTGAAGATTATGGACAAAGATTCTCCCTTTTCGAGGCGAAGAAGGGCGGTTGCCTTTTACGGGCATCTCCCATGTGGGCGAGTCTTCTCTACCTGATTCATAAACTCGTTCTCCAATTCTCCCTCTACGTGTCCCTGTGTCTCTCTTGGAGAACCTGAGCATCTGCTTGTAAGAAGACACTTTTGGGTCTTTCTCCAACAATAATTAACTTAGACCTCCTTCAGAAAACTCACAATGGACGACAAACAAGTTTGAGACGAACATTAAATGAGTTTTGCCCTTTCAAACTCTAGGCTTTTATCATCAGGAACGAGCGACGCGACGAAGTGGAGACTTGAAAAAAGATACTTTTCCTAACAACTCCTTTAGAACCTTTAAAACTTAATGGAATTGGCAATGATATTCAGATTCCCATATGTATAATCCCCTTTTGCCCTTTTTTCCTCTCCCTACGGAGTAGGCCTTTCTCGCTTTGGACGAGGAGAGTTTATAAAAGGGTCGAGTGCCAAAATCAGATCCTGCAGAATCTCCAACTTCTCTCCCCTTTAATCAATTTTAATATGCGAAATTGTAGACAAGGATATGAGAAGTCTGCGAGTGAGTCGAAACATAATATGCTCGAGTCCCTCACCCCATAAATAAATCTCCTACTGCGCCTTTCAGTTTCCCTTCAATTCTTTCGCTTAATTGCCAATTAAATTCAAATACGAATCATTTTTGGAAAAATACGATAAAAAAGATTTAAATTCTTTTCCCAAGAATAAATCCGGAAAATGAAAAAATCATAATTTTAGATTTCCAAACTCAAACTTGGCATTATTGTACAAAAAACTGACTTGAAGTCTAAGCCTTTGAATTAGCCCTGAAGAACATAAATATTAAGGAATATGATGCATTTTCATTATAATTTCATTATTACCGGTATGAGAAGTTTTTTCACTTCCTCAACAGCTCTTTGAAGTTTCATTTTTCCTCTGTTCTCCGTATCCTCGGCCGTGATTAACACATGGAGCTCATCGTTCAAATGCTCCCAATTCGGCTTCCCTCGATTCTGCTCCTCCTACAAGTCAAATAAATCATGTAAATATGAAACTCATGTGCAAAAGGTCATTTAAATCTCTTTCCCCAAAATTCGATTCATCCAAAGCCAAAATCCTCTCCATTTTCACAATTCAATGAAATAAGGCCAACGCAGAGGACAAAACTAAAAAATTTAAATAGTAAATCTAATATAAAATTCATTCATCGACATCACTAATAATAAAAGTAATCAATTTGAGATCCCTTCATGCCATTATTAAGTATGGAATATTATTTTATTAATATAAATGTGTAAAGAAGAAATTAGAAAATCCCCGTTATAAGCGATTGATAGGAAGTTGGATAAGAAGGGAGAAAATGATCCCATTGGGATCCCGTGTGAAGTCGCGTAATGGGAAGGTGGTAGGAAACATAAATTTGCTCTGTCCTCGACTTCCTCCTTCAATTCCCCATATATTTGCATTTGCAGTTAAGTAAGAGAGGACGAGCGAGAGACGCGTGGAAGGTTGGAGGAGGAGGCGGAATGCCTATATTCGGTTCGGACGAAAATAACTCCCGCCCCGAACCTCCGCTTCTCCCAACAACACCAAGACACACACACACACACCCGTAAATTTCCTAAACTCCTTCGGCTCCTTATTTAATATCCCCCCATTTCCTTAGAATAACCCAGACTAAACCTGCAGAATCCAATCCTCATTCATCCCTCTCATTTTTTATCCTTTCACATCTCGGGTTCCACACCAGCGAGGAGACTCGTCAGATTCACTTCTTTTCCCTTAAATTCAAATCTCCTAAAAACTTCCCCAATGCCCATCCGCCTACCCAATTCCCTCAATAAAAACCCCCAGCCATAACTCAATCGTCTCGTCTTAATTAAATCTGCATTAGAGCTCAAAATAACTTTTTCATGATCTTTAATTGGAATGTTTACCAAAGTCAAGCCTATCTAATCAGCCTAGATCTTCAAATAATAAATCCACAGTTTATTGTTAATTCTCACTTATAAAATCCACTCGAGACTCCACATGGTTGCATCTACATAATAACATGGCTGAAAGACCAATTTTACACCCTCAGGTTGAATATGAGTCTCCCTAGTTTTTATAAAGGAAGTTCAAGAAGTGTCAAATAGGGAGAATAATGATGGGAATAAAAGGCAGAACGTGTAAAAGGGTTTTAAGAGAGAAAATGCCTTAAAAATAGAATTTTGTTTTCCTTCCACCCGCCTGTAAGGCGAGTCAAAACACCAGGGAGGGGAGCCAAAAAAGATTCTCCTCCTTCAACAAACTTTCAAAACCTCCCCGAGTGAGGGGGGAAGGTGACTACAGGTTTATTCCCCCCCCCCCTTCACTTGACTCCCACAGAAGGAAAGATGATGGAGGCAAGTGCTATGACCTACGGGGTAAAAATAGAGACACACACACGAATCTCCCTCATATTCGCACATCATCTCATTGGGTGACGGAAAAATATTTTTAAAACCCTCATCTCGCTCCTCATCTCTCAAAAATGACTCCCTATTAATATTTTCATTTAACTATTAAGTAACATTTTACTATATTTACAAATTAATTCATCCCTCTTAGTCAATTGATAATTTATATTTGTTGTTAACATCTCTTTTCACTATCATTACTTTTCCAAATCCCTTAGCTAGTACCAGAACAGAAATTTAAAATAGTCAAAAATGGCAATGGGATAAAAAAGGTCATTAATGGGAAAAACTTCAATTTAAAGTAGTGGAGATATTCCTCTCCATGTGCTCCTCTGAGAGAGCACATTTGTAAAAACGAGGAAAAAATGGGATGTTGGATAAATGGAGAGAAGTAGGCGTTCGAATTCGACTTCCTCCACTCGCACTTAAACGAAAAACAAATGGTTATGTCTGTTTATTTATCTCTTTCGACTTTACCTTCTTCTTGTCCCGCATGGAGCCTTTGCCTCTCACCATGATCTTACAGCCAGTCTCTTGTTCCAACTGTTTTGCCGTCATTCCCCGTGGCCCGAGAATCCGCCCAACGAAATTAAACTGAAAAACCATGACGCTCATTTTTAAAAATCATTCATAACTTCAATCATGACAACCCAAGAGACGGAGATCATGCATACGCGTATAATCTCTCCGGAAATGAATAAAGAAAAACAGAAAGTAATGAATAGGGAGTCTTAAGGTGACACGTACATCTGGGTGTTCTTTAACTGGTACGTAGACTTTCTCTGAGAGGGTGACAACTGGACCGCATGGCTCGGGAAGTTCTAATGGCTCCGTCTTCACTCCTGACAGATGAAATAAGTTGCTCCGAACACGTGAGATTTCTACAATTCAAAAACAAATTCATCAAGACCAATTCACAACACATGGGCTCTTCATCATCACAAATAAGTTCACTTTGCCCATTTCCTCTCCACCCTCATTACCCCTCATTTCTTTAGATTCAAATAGTCACTTTACCTGAAGTCCTTCACCTTTTCAACATCTTTTGTCAAATGCTCATGATGACACAGAAGGAAATTAAATTCATGAAAACATGGCTCAATGATCCCATGAAAATCATTTCAAATATTGTCCTTTATGGGAAAAGTCATTTCATATCTTTTTATACGCTTGGTAGGTTGTATGCTCATGGGGTTGAATGCTTGAAGTAGAGAACGAGTCATAAATTGAGGATGAATGAGTAGGAGTTGGGCAGTAGTAGTTAGAAGGAGTGATGAATGCATTAAAAGACTTGGGAAATCTAGGGCAAATGCTCCAAACTCCCAACTACCCACACGGTCTGGCTAAAAGGGAATAAATCATAATCTCAATTTCTGTTCTATTATTCCATCCTTCCTCTCCTCACTTTTCATACTTCCCGAACGTACAGACTCACATGTTGGCTTATCTCGGAGAAAGCGACCAGATTTCACTTTCCATCAAAACCTCCATATGAATCTCGGTCTAATGCAAGTATACGAGGACAGGGGTAAACTAATAAAGAACTAATTTATAATTCCGCATGGGAAGATGCAAAAAAAGATTCGCTTATCGCAAATTGTTTCTCCTTCCCCTCACATCTTCTCAATTACTGCTCAACATGAGGAAAAGTAATTAGGGCTCAATTTATAAAACTTGACTTTCCTTTCACAAATCTATTCGTCAGGTCCTTCATTACCAAACTCATTTGAGTCAATTTTAATTATTTTTATTAACTTAATGATTTAATGACCCCATCAAGGATTCTCAATTAAAATAATATGTGTACAGAAATAATTCATGAATATGCTCAACACAAAACTAGAAGTATAATTTTCAAATAGTTAAATATTATAATAATTGAATTAAATCTAATTCGGCATTCTTTCATAGAATTAAACCATCGCCTGAGAGAAACTCATTACAAGTTCCTAATCAGACTCTGTCAAAAACGATTTTCCACAGGATGAGTGACTCTTTTCACTCCACCGAAGAACAGGATGGGAATTAAGAATATTGCTGGAGGAAATTGGAAGACATTTTGTAAATGAGAAACTCGGTCAAATCTCATCATCTTCTTCTTCTCATATTCATTAAAATGATCTCCCCAAATGAGGAAGATGCTAATAAAGATTTAATCGAAAGCCAGAACATTCTCGCGGCCACTATAATTAATCAAATGAGTTATTAAAGCTCAATTCCTTCCTCACCCTCAACTCCAACTCAGGAGGAATAAAGAGTGAGCGTGTAATTTTATAAGTTGAGAACAAATCTCATCGCCTCCAATCCCCATAATGAAAAAACGGAGTAATTAATATCCAATATAACCAAATCCCCTCATCAATCCTTACAAGAGATGAGGGAAATGGATGAATTATGTTTCATGTAAGTTTGGTCCCCAGTCCCTTGCAACCTCGTATTAATCATTCCTCCCTATTTGTATTTCTCCTATGTGTCTCAATTCCTCTTTCGTCGCTCTCATTTATTAACTCTATCTTCCCATATGCATAATGTTTACACGCATGTATCTCTTCAAATTCCTATATGACTCGATTAACTTCCTATAAACCAAAGCTCATAATTAGCTTATACCTTATATAATCCTTATAATTAATCCAAAAACTCAAATATCAAGCCCATAAGAAACAACTGTAATTATACCTACTACATTCCATTGATGATTATTTATATTCTTTGATTATCCATACTTTTGTAATTGTGCAATAAAAACCAGAGTTAATTGCAATATTACATTTGTAAATTAGAACATTTAAGAAGGGAAATATTGATAAACATTTTGGAAATGACACACGAGCTCATTGTAATAGGAGAAGATAAGAACCATACTTGCACTACGGCAATATATTCAAACGTAAAAACTCGTACGAGATCATTATGAGTGACGCATTGAAATGAAGGCTTTTAATGGCATTTGGAATCCATGGGTCTTAATAAGCTCTCTTGGAGTGGGAAGGATATATTGAGAAATGGACAGATTTGTGTAGCCTTTTTTCATCTCTTGAGCTCGTGTATTAAAGAGGTTAAAGGGGAAGCAGAGGACGAATGGAACCAAAATCATCTCAGTTTAGTAAATAATAATTGCAGCATGCATAAACGTAGTTTGGATGGAAAGAGGAGGGGTCTTAATTGCACCTCATGTGTAGGAGGAATGTGGGCGGGTTGGCAGGAGATGAGGAATTGGATCTCTTCTGTCACTCAACCTCTCCCTTCAGATGAATTCACGCACTTTCTACTTTTCAAAGACCCCATCTTGGAATACTAAAAGCGAAGCTCTCCGAAATTCCAACCAATGCCACAACGTCTTCGCACCCTTGTCCCAACACTTTCACCCAACATTTGACAAATTGCTCTCAACTGCACTAAATTCCTTCTCAAATATCTCTCATACTATGTAGTGAATGATAAAACCAACCACATAGAGAAACTCCTAAATGTGAAAACAGCATAATATGCCAAAAATTGTCAAGAAATACGGCATCTAATTTATTGAAGAATTCCATATATAATATTCCAAAAAACCATTAAAATCCACAAGCTTTATAATCTCGCAGAGCCCAATTAGAATTAAAAGAGTCAATGGCCACAAGTATATTAAATTAGACCAAAGGTAGTTAAAAGAATAGTTTACACCCAAGTTGGGCAAATCTCTTGTTTAAATTAAACAAGGGAAAAATCTACAAAGTGAAGAAACTCATAAAAGGAGTTTCGAAACAAAGCTTTTGTTCCTTATTAGCAGCCTGGTAATTGCCATTAAAAGCCATTAAGCCTCTCCACATCTTTCGAATACATCTGATAACTTTTAGGTAAATATTTGTAAACGAGATTTTTTAAAAGCACAGCCAAGAAGATCCTTAATAGAAATTGTCCTTCCCCGCAGTTAACTGCGAATGAATCTCATATCGTAAGAAACTCCGTCCTCAGAAAATAAATGCACGTCGCAAATTTTGAAAGCTATACGACTCATGGCATGAAATTTAATTACGCTAAAGAGGTTTCATAGAAAAGGCTTTAAGGCTTCCTCGCCTCACTTTGCCCTCTTCTCGGCCCTGTTGAGAAGATTCATAAAACGCGTCCTACGTGGAAGAAGAAATATAAAAGTCTCTATGGAAGGAGATGCCTATCTCTAAAAAAAATATCTTTAAAAGGTAATAAGGAATTACACATGTGTGAGGAGTAATTTGTTCACTTCTTTTCATCTGTCAAATCGAGACCCATCATCTCAAATTCAAAAAAGCATAATTAAACTCACACGAGATGACTCACACCTTATTCCCCACATACTAAATAATCCCTTGTTGCTCATTTAACGACTCAAGGACCAAATTTGGGTAAAAGTGCCGAATTAACCTTACCTTTTACTATATATGCTTTTTACAAGAGATGATGAAAAAGACACGAATGGGTTTTTTCCAGCAATCTTCAACAAGCACTTAATAATCTCAGATCTAATGACTTAAATACAGACATTCGATTTATCAGTTCAATCTGTATTTCTTTCTGTCGATAATTGCGAAAAGGAAATAATAATAATAATAATACACATCTCTCTGTCGGTTAATTCCTTTCTAAATCCTAATTGAATAATAAAATTGACAATAATTTCAAATAATCAGGGTTTATTAATTGAGCATGATGAAACATTTATGACTTACATTATGGAAACAGTTTAGCCTTTTTTCACTGTTTGTTCCTCGTGTTCCTTTTCCTCCTTTTAATGAACACAGACCAAAATACACTTATTGAAAAGAATTGGGTGCCAATTTGCGGTCGGCGGCTGAGAGAGATCAAAGGAAGGCAAATATACATCTATAGCTTTTAAACTCCGTTTTATAACATTATTTATTTACGACGAAGGGGCGCATCTCTCCCGATCATAAAAGTATGTCATCTTTTTTTCTCATCCTACTAATTCGCAAATTGTTACCTTTCCCCTTTCTTTGCCCATTAATAGCGGAGAAGGGAGAATGAAAAACTCCTCGTTATTCCACGTCCAATCACCAAGTTAAATCTCTTAATTTCTCGCAACTCGCCGCCATTAGAAGGATTATAAAAACGATAATCCATAGTGATTAACCATTTTTAATGCCCTTTTGCCCATATGATCAAAGTATTAAATGCATTTTTCAGGTCGAGCCATTGGCATTCTCGGCAAATAAGTCTCTTGCAATGCAAATAAGACTTCATCATGTCATCATCATCATCATATAAATTTCCGTTCTTCTTTTCAAAAGTGGAATTTCCTTCAAGTCAAATACACACAAAAGGACAATCACCCTCCACCTTAGTTCAACATTTTGAGCCAAACTTCCGTCATTTCACAAATTACTTAAAAATAGCAAGACAAAGAAACCCACAAATTCAAACTTTTGTCAAGTTGATTCAAGCTCTTGCAATAATTAAAAACCCAATTTAATAAATTTATGATCATCCAACAAAGTTCCACGAGCTCCTAATTAACTAATTATCAAAAGCCTTCCATTAACCCCCCCATTGACCAAATTAAGTTCAACAAATCCCATAATATGAGTCTTCATAATGGAGTGTGAACAGGGGACTTGACGAGGTCTATAAAAGAAAAAAAACCTCCAGTGCATTCAAGTCAGCCCAGATGAGCCTCTCTTAAATGAATGCTCGAATTAATGAGAGGTTAAAGGTTGTAGGGAGTCTTGGAAGATTCCTCTCTCTACGCTCTCCCCTGTAGACTATGTAGGAGGAGGAGAGATTATGCATGTTCGAGACATAAATGGGAAAAGGTTGACCACCAGATGATTCCAATCCCATGTAATGAGGAGTGACGAGGCGGCGAGAAGGCGAACCCTTTAGTGATGAGGTGAGGAAGACTTTGGACAAATACGGCCTTAAAACCCTTCCCTCCTACCTCCACCCCGGCCCAATAACTCACTCCACAAATTACAAGCAAAAGTCCCTAAAAGGCCCAACTGACCATTAAACAAGAGTATCCAGTGATTTATTCCAGCCTCATCCACTATTTGGATTACACCTCCTTTTTTAATCCTCAGGCACAAACTCTTCACATCACATACTTATTTATTATCTCATTTTTTAAATGAACCAAAGAGGCTCCAACGTCTTTTGCCAATTCCCCAAACTTCTGAGCTTAGGAAGCTCAAAAATAAAATGGCTAGATGGATGTGAAAGGTTTAAAATGAGAAATAGATTGAAATCAATCACAGAGTCTCGTATCAAATCACGAGTCTCTCCACTTATTCATTCATTCATCACCCCTATTTACAGAATCATAAATCACCAAATGAACCTCACCTCCAATCCAATCCATCCAGTCTAAAGAGAATTCCTTCACCTGAGACGACGAGGCTTCGAGATCACTCAAGTCATCATTACAATTGTTGAAGGAAGTGAAAAAGAGAAAATGAACTCTTGAACAACTCAAATGAATCAGAACGGAAATCAAGTGTAAAAAGATGATCATGAATGTGAAATGGCTTCGCTATTCCCTCACTACACCCTTTTCCACACCCACACACAGACACACACGCCACACGCTCAGTTTTTTTCTCCGCCGGCTCCATTGTCAAAAGTCTAGAGCAGAGGAACAACCGCACACAAGACCAATGTTTACAACAAGACAAATGAGTTCGCATTTAGAATTCCTCTCTCTGCATCTATCTCTAATAAATAAGAGCTTGATCGAAAAGATGGCTCATCGGAAATCTCTCGAGACTTTTTAAAGGGTGGAGGAAAATTTCCTTTTGGCCTCCAGTGCTTACAAGAGCCTCTTCACCTCGAGAGCCGGAGTGTGTGGGTAGGGAGATTTCCTATCATTCCAATGATTTCATCATCATGTCATATAGAAGTTCCTAATAGTGTCTTAGGTTGCTCATTTCCCAACATACGTGTTCTCAGGCCCACACCTTTGCCAGGGAGAGAGACGTTCTCTGGCTGCAGTCTACCTGAACAAAACTATTCAATCCCATTAAACCTCCCAAGCAGCAGCGTGGAGGGAAAAGTCCACCGGGAGTCTTGTAAGAGCCTCCTAAGGAAACCGGAACTTGACCTCTCCCTTGTTCACGGGGTAAATGACTAATTGGCTAATTCCTAAAATTGGGGCTACCCGGGTAAGAGCGGAAGGGCGGGCGGAAGATCGCAGATGTGTGCGGATCGCGTAGGCCGACTCATTCCATGGGGATAACTTCGCGGCGTGGTACGCCCATCCATCCCCACATTCCCTCTCTCTCACATGGTGAGGAACAACACCCTGACGATCATGAGGAGACCAAAAAACTCGCCTCCTCTTCCCCATACATTCGAACTCATATGTACAATATAATATATAATCTCCACATGAGAGATGCATTTCCACCAGCCTCTCCATATTTTCCTACGATGCCAGGAAACGAAAGGGAACAAATCTCCCAACGCCCTGGATCACATTCAAAGAAGAAAAAACAAGCCAAGCTAAGCTCTTCTCTACGACATCCAACCTCATTGGACCAATGCTTAATTAAATATTTTAATACTCAAATACGAGCGCAAAATCATGAGATGTATTTCACAAAACTACTCCTTACATTACAAATTGTGCATAGCTATACAGTAATGTGAAGAAAGTTGGATATGAAACATGAAGAAAATCATATTACTACACTTACATTATTATGTCCATGAATAATGTCATGTTATGGCTTTCTAAAATGATCAATTTGACCACGAATTGCTTACAAGACAAAGTTTCATCAGCTAGACCCTTCATTTGAAAATCCTAATCTCCATACTATTAAACATGTGCTATACAAATCATATTTTCCCGATCGCGAAACGAATAAGCAATAAATTCAATATTAATCCCCTTTAGTTTTCAATTCGAAGCCAACAAAGCAAAAGGTGTCGAGCAAGTTCAAATATAGACAAAAATCAATATGAAATTCATTTCTCTCTCTCTCTCCTTCTCTTGAATATGAAAACCAGGATCGCTCTCGTCATCTTTTTTTAAGCATTTCCTCAACCACATGGATTGAATTCCCATCAAGTCTCCTTGTCGAGGAGCCAGAGGAGATTCAGAGCTCACTGGATGCATAAATGAAGGGAAATCATAATAATCAATGGTGGAGCCGTGCGAGGGCATGAATATCCATTACCGTCTCTTTACCACTCTCACCAACTCTCAAAAAACGAGAGAAGGTGAAGGAGGAAAGGCTCCTCTACAACGTGTTGATTCAAAGGACTTTTATTTTATACACAAACACATTTTATGAACTCTTTTATACATACATACATTATATTACTTTATAGTCTTTAAGACTTACTTACCAACTTACCATTAGGTTCGTCTGGTGTGAAAGATATGTGTAAAGCTAAATGCTCCTTGCTTTAAAGCGAGCCTTTTGGGTATTTAAGAAAGGGAACCCCTTTGACTCATTTATTATTTTAAATCCCTTCATCCCTTCCACATGATCTCATTTCCTCCCTCACCGTCTCACTTAATATTCTTTTACAAACAATATTATTCACATCCTCACATTGGGAAATCTCCGCTTCCTCCTCTTTAATACATACAAATGAGACGAAGAAAATTCCTCTAGAAAATTTATTCTTAAGCTTCATAATTTCCATCTCGACTCTTAGCACCAACAAGCATTAATTTGAAATCCCGAAATACGTTTTAAACCCTTGTCTCCCTATTTAATTCACCATGCATGGGTGGATGGAAGTTTACTTCGAGTTCGTTGTTTTTCCAAACCCGAGGTTTGGGTATAATACAAGAAGCTAATTTTTTATATTTGAATGGTGATGCATGGTTTTTAGCTTGAAGCTTTTAAGCACGGAATCCAATTGCATGTGTGGTAGAAGTTGATAGGACAATGCAATGGGGAAAGAGGGAAAAGCCTAGAGGAAAAATGTGAGCTCGTGTATGAAAATAGGAAATAAATCTCTGATTAACGAACAGAGATAAATAACGGCTCAATCAATAGAGGAAAGTGTCAAATCCAGCTATAGTCGTCGCCGCTCCACAAATAATCTTTCCTATTATTCCCTTTCCCATTTCCTCTGTCATCTTCGACATTTCTCACATGCATAAATACACTGGAACACACACACACACGCATGTGTGAGAACAAAACAAAAAATTCATAGTAAAATAAGAATCAACCATTAAGAAAGTTGTAATTAAAACCATTAAATGCTAGAGCTTCTTTCTAAATGATGTACCTTCGCTTTCTCTTACAAATATCACAAGAGACAAGATTCTCCTTTGAGTCGATCGTCGAAACTCGTTTGAAATGTTTAATTTGAACGGATCGAAATCCCTCATCCTGTAAATGCTCTTCGAGCCCAGATGTCCCACTAATTTATAATAACGAGTTGAACGTACATAATTTGAAAGTAATTGTAAATGGAGGCCTCTAATTGAATTTCCTCCGTAGTGAGCCTTAATGGAATCTCGGCAATGAGGAATTTTGAGGCTTACGGCTCCGCGTCGTCGTATGATTATTACAAAGATTCGACCTCATGAAGGGAATTCGAAACGGGAAGGAACCCACGAGGAACTCATGACTTCATGAGGAATTGACACGAAATGTCAATGCACCGCAGTGAGATGACTCAGAGGTCTTCGTTTACGGCTCTTCACAACCCCACGATTTCCTATGTTGATAATTTTCAAATTTTCTCTACCTCAAAAGTCAAACCGTCCAAAAGAACCAAACACCAAACCCCAAATGCACATCAAACTCAATAAAGTCGCTTTTGAAATTAAGGAAGTGAAGAAATGCAACGAAGAATATTTCTCCACCTAATCCCATGCATAAACAATAAATCATCATCAGGTTGGAGAACATTGAGAAAACAAATTGAACTTTTCAGCTCAAGAGTCCCATGTTCTGCATGTCCGTACATTTCCACATGTAAAACTAATTTGAACAAAAATTTAAAATAAAGATGCAAAATCTTTGAACAAACAATAATTCACATTCTAAATAAAAAACCAAATAAAATAGCTTAGAAAACTCAAACGTGCGAATCACGAAATTGTGAATAATCTCGCATTCAAGGAGCATAATTTCTCTATTGAATTGAACGTCGTAGGCGGTTGGATTTATTAATACAAGTGAGTAATTTGGAAGTGATGAAGCAAAAAGGTGGCAATATTAGGCCATGAAACATCCAAGTGATCACCTACACGTCCTAATAACTCTCTTTAGATCAACTCTCTCCCGATGTAGTTCTCTCGACGTGGGAGGAATCCTCGAGGACAAATTATTGGTCAAACGACCAGTACATTCATCTCCCTATCCACCACACATACCAATGATTTGAAAATCATGAAAGAATGACATCTCACTCCTAACATGTCGTAAGACACGAGTTATGTCAATACTTAAAAAAAAACTTTCCTATTCCCCTCATGCAATACTCGAACTGGGCCAATAAAAATGATATCAGAGAGCACCAAGACTTGGAATCAATATTGTACCAGCAGAGTACAGCCCAGTCCATCTACTTGACTCGTTAATAAATTTACCAAATTAAATTCCCAAACTATATCCATTTGCCCAGCCAGAACGGAGTTGAGAACTTTGTAAACTATTTAAGCTAATAAAATGCCCCTAACGAGATCCACATTGATCCAAGCGTCATAAATAAATTAAAATTTTTGCTTAAAAGTCTTAAAAGATGAAGACATTAAACCCAAAAGGCCCCCGTCTTTCCCCCCGCCTCCCCTCAAAAACCTTCAGAAAAATAGCCCCGAGTCGAGCGATGTGTGTAATTCGAGATTTATGGAAGGAGATGTTAATTTGCTAGGTAAATAGTCCCTTATATTATTTCTGGAATTATAATGGGGGCTCATAAATTCTCCGTTTGCCATTTCATCTCTCCGAATCAGAGGCTGGGCCAGGGCCAAAAAATCCTCTGCTCATATGAAGTTTCCCTATAAATGTGCAACATGGAACAAGAACGGGTAATTCCGAAACTTCCCAAGAGGAGATTCGGTTTCGGCCTCATCGCAAACCTCAAAAACCCACCAGGACCCACACACACACTCACACACCCAAAGATAAAGTAATATTATGTGAACGCATCTGTCGTGGCGAGGTTTGAAAAAATTCAACTTTCTATATTTCCACCCCTGAAATTCCACAGGCCCATTTCGTTACAGTTCAATATTTAAAATTAACAGACTCTGACTCAAATCCCCTGCCTCTTTGGCTACAAACCTCAACTCAATCTCCTATGTAGAGATACACTAAAAGTATCCCAAATGTCGGACGTCTAATATATATCCAGATATATGCATCAAATACATGCATATCCATACACCAGAAATGTAAGAAATCTCATTCTGTGTACTCAACTTTTGACTCTCGGTGAAAAAATTCGTGTGCGTAATTCTGCAGCCTTCATCGTCTCGGAAAAGTTCTTCGGTTTGAATCTCCCATTACTCCTTTACATGTTTGGGAGGACGGAGAAATTAAGACATTTATTTCCGTCTCAAGATGATGATCTGGTGTTTACACTCCACTCGTAAACGATTCTGTGGATTCCATTCTTTACAAGTCATGCTCACCTGGACTCATGTCATGGGAAGGCGAGCGTGAAAAATGAGCTCATACACTCCTCATACATTGAGTCTCCTATATCTCTTTCGCATCTTCTTATCTCTCCTCCAATTCTTCCTACATCATTTAATCTCACAACTCTATTAAAATATTTTAACTTCACAATCACTCACTTCCAGCTAAAATCTCAATTCAAATGCCCAAATTTAAATAGAATATTTTTTAAATTATACCTGAAAACTCACTAAATAATTTATTTAAAAAAATCCATTTCAATTAGATCGGACAAATAAATATTAAAAAAATAGATTTCATCTCTAAATTCAATTACAATAATTAATTCCTCATCAATGTGACGAAGAAAGGTAGAAGAATAAAGGTGTTAGTAGAATACGGAATTAAACCAATCGCAAGATACATCACTGAAGCACATCTAGGGTAATTAAATAAACCATAAGGCCCATCTTCCTTTCCTATTATTATGAACAAGTCATAAGGATGTACCCGTGAGTATGCACACAAAGAATTAAAATGCGAACATAAGAGAGGAAATTACACATCTCGACAGCCACGAAAGTTATGATGAGTTTATGAACGAACAGCTGTACATCTTCCAGCGAGTATAGAAAAAGAAGAAGTAGAAAGTAACGGTGGTTCTCCTTAGAAAACATAACCTGCTTTACTCTCTTCACTCGCCAGACACCAGAACACCGTACCCCTTTCTTAACTACCTTCCTCAGCCCCATGAACCGTGGAGGCGACGACTCGCCCAGCACATCTTCATTCCTCCATAAGGAAAAATGAGCCATGAACTCTTCTCCATTGAGACAAGACCAACGAAGCTCAAAGATGATGATGATGAAGAAGAAGACGACCAGATTTGCCAATTAGTAATTACCCACCTTTCGCCCCTCAATTAATATTCGTGTCTATAAAGAAGATGAATGAAGCCCCCAACGTCGATGAGATAAAAAAAAATCCTGTTCCTCCAACCCTCATACAAAAATCTTTTAATTTTTTAAATCTCAGTTTCCAAGTATATGGAAAATACTTAATAATTCTCCTTTCTCATAATCACACTCGAAAAGATGAATGAAGATGGAGAAAATTCATTATTCTCTCCGCATTTCAAGTACGCTAGAATAATTCAGTGTGTTTTATCCTTAAACTTGGTATCGCACCAAGTAAGTATAAAATTCAAATCTCTTCAAATTCCTTATCATGCCGCATAGAGGAATCCCATCTACTTATTAAATTATCATTATCGCGAAATAAACTTTAGATAAAGTTTTTTAATATGCCTAATGATACAAGCAAAGTAAAGAGGCGAACGGACATGGAGAGCATATTTAATGAATGAGACATGCAGGCGACTCAATTTCTCAACTATAAACTTCAAATATGGTCGAGTGTGGTTCAACTCGGTTTAGTGAAGATGAATAAAGGAGGAATTAACATAAGTTAGACGGCTCTCTTTCCAATTCCTTCTTCATGAGAGAACCGCATTGAGGTCATTAAGGGACGAACCAACATATTCCGCTAATCTCATCAGGATGCTAATCTAGACCGATTCATTTATTCCTAAATGGCCACCGTTCACGTTGGTGAAAGTTGGACAAACGAAACTCCCCACCTTAATTACTCCCAATAATGAGGATCTCTTAAATAACAATAACAACGAGCAACTCATAATTCACCTTCAATTTCTTGTCTATTCACGGAGTCATCAACCGAGGAATTAAACATGAGAGAACTTAAATTCTTTTCAAATCTCAACCTCTTCCTCTCTTCAATTTCAATTCAAGCTTCAATCCATAACCTCAACTTAGATTATTTTAGATTAATAGCAAATATCCAGGGAATAAAATAAGATTTGTACTAGCAATAACTCATAAGACTTTACCTCCAATTCACATCATGATATATTTATTACTAAAAATATAGTTATTAACCAGTGCATAGATCTTAATAGTCACATTAGGAAATCCCCATGCTGAGGCATAAGGAATTCCTAAGCATGCATGTATCTCTTTCCGTGAATATAACCTAAAAGAAAAGTAGAGGAAAAGATTGATATGTCAAACTGTCCTCGTGCCTTGTCAGCGTAAACCTTCAAAATGTCACTCTCAATATCTCATCAGCTCCGATGAAGCTAGGCTATAGGGACTTTAAAAAAGCTGGAGAAGGAGCTCCGGGTGCAATCTTACTAAATGTGAATGTGCAGGAAAAGATCAAATGAGCAAAGTTGCCTGCGTCGTGATTTAAAATAAATTCATTCCTTGGTTGATTCCTTCAGCCCCCGTGTCTCCTTTTGGCAGGAGAGGAGAAGAAGAAGGAGGATTTTCTTATTTATGTGTACAGTGAGTAAATAGCCTCCCATGCCTCCCCTCACTAACTAAATGCAAGTAAAGGCGAAGCATAATTGAAATTCTATGGTCTCCTCCTTTAGCTCCTCATTATCAATCAGAGGATCTCGGCTAATTAATCAGAAGGTGCCTAAAGTATAATAATGC
Source organism: Neelides sp. FZ-2019 (assembly GCA_009869795.1). Lineage (NCBI taxonomy): Eukaryota > Metazoa > Arthropoda > Collembola > Neelipleona > Neelidae > Neelides > Neelides sp. FZ-2019. The sequence continues at coordinate 49,602 of VJMY01000169.1, forward strand.
TCCTCCCTCCCCCATATTCCATAGCGTCAGAGCAAATGAGTTTCAATGACGGCCCACACATGAACTCATATGTATAAGTATTTATCATGCTATAACTCCGCTCAACTAACTATGAGGAACCCGAGAAGGAATATAAATATTCACGCATTTGTGACTGTCACTCTATGATCCAATCTCATAGTCCTCTTCCCATATCCAATCATTGTTTTCAATAAGTAGTAAATCACAAAGGAACAAATATCAAATGTGACGGAGCGTAGTGAATTCCCATTCCGTCCCGTACAATTTATGACTTATTATTATCCATGTTAAATATTTCATTTAACCTTCCCTGCTCACACCCATTCAAACTCTTTGTCCATTGCACAAGGTGAAAAAAACCAAAACTTGGGCTTGTTAAAACCGATGCTCAAGAAGACTCAAAGAAAGAAGTCAAGTCCTTCATCCAAATGAATACTTCAATATTTACAAAATCAAAATATTTGATGTCCATAAAAGCCAAAGGAAATCTGAGTCAGATTACAAATTACAAGGTAAACATGTCCCATAAATTCAATGGGCATGAAAATAATAAGAGAATGTCAAGAGGGAGAGTGAAGAGGTGAATGCGAGAGATTTGTGTTGATGTCCATATACTCACCAGCCCCTTCAGTTGGACTAATAATACAGTAAAAGGCTCAAATGACTTCTGTGCATGCTTCGTGAATGCGTAAGACTCTCCAGTAAGTACAAGACCTCTAGCAGAATACACACAATCAATGGTTGAATGGAGGATAAAGGAATCCACCTGTCCATTTGTCCTATTCAAATGGGTCCCTTGAGCCTGTGCGTCTGTTCACCTGTCGAAGTGGCTCTGGGTCTGCCCATGTTTAGACAACCTTCCACCCCAAAGGACCAAAAGAGGAACTGTAAAGACCATAACCACTCCTCAACACACAATCGGATCACAAATCAAAAAAAGTGTAACCATAAAACCCCTTCCTTTTCTGCCTCTCTCCAGCCTCCTCCTCATCCCTCCAAGACCAAATAAGAATCTCTGCATCATCTCCCTCACCAAAACCACGGCATTCTTCCTCCCTTATCTAATTCAACTTCTAAACTCCATAAATTTAATATTTCTTTCTAATGGAGGCAAAAAAAACTTTCGTCCGCCTCTTCTTCCGATCTTGGCTCAAATGCCTCATTTTAATTCTTTTCAGCGAACAATAATAAATCCTTGTCTTTCTATTGATTTTCATACTACTAAAAATCTCCTTTTAAAATAACATCCATTTCCTCACATTTCATCTACGAGTCTTTAAAATCCTTACAATATGAAGGAAAGTAGAGTGAGTGAGTAAGTCAGGAAAACATTAAAAATCCTCATTAAAAATGAAAATTATAATAACTCTCAACAATAAATCATAGTAAATAGTAATGAAGAAGAACACTCAAGAGGAATATTTCCACATTCCTTTTGCATTCCTCAATCATTATTATTATTGTTGATCATTTTTCATGCTTGACCTACCGTTTATTGAACTTTGATTTATTATCAAATAGGAAAACACACAGTTGATTGTCTTATTCATCAAGTTAAATTTGCCATTTGATTTAGCATACAAATGTCCAAATCTATCAAATACACTCTTCAATCCATTCTACAAATTGAACACAAAAAGGGGCTAAAGATGAAAATAAAATAGCGATTGTCAATTCTTGAAAAGACTCTAGGAAGGAACTGATGAACAAAAAGAGACAAATGAAGTTCTTTGAATGTTCTTCATGTTGACCGACAAATGAAATAATCCCATCCTATGCACGCATTGATTCTTCGATGACTTAAGGAGCGAGTGAATAATGGAGAAAATTTGTAAAAAATGTGTGTAAAGTGGCATCCACTGCGGTTTGAGGTCCCATTGTGATATTGTGTGAGCTTAGCGGTTCTCTCTCTCCCCCATTGTCCTTCCGGGGCTTCACTCTGGGACAAGAGATTTGGGGATGTGCGAGGAAGAGCCCTTCTGCAAGAACTCTTCTTCTTCGCCCATCTCTCTCGTCCTACACCCTTGAGCCGAAACCCAATTCTTTTGTCCAAGGTTCCACTCGTTGGCTCATTTTTTGTAGCAGAGAAAATTGAATCAAACTCACTTCCATGCTCTTTCCCTATACCATACTATTTACTATTATGTAGTAAGCACTAAACTTTATAGCCAAATAAGATGAAGATGAATCTCTGTGATTTCCAGGAAATACAAAAATCCCTTAAAACCAAATACCGCATCCCGATTACAAAAAAACAGCTAAACCTCCTCAACAAATGCCATTCAAATCCTCACTTGAATTCGCAAAAATTGACTCCTTAACTTTCCCAGAATTTGACGAAATTAAATAAGACATCTCATTTGCTAATGCATTTTTTGCCCGTGCTTTTTTGTTTAATCTTAAATACGCCATTTTGTTGAGTATTTTCTCAATTTTAATAAATGACCCTGAAGGATAAATATTTGAGGAAATGTCAAAATAAAGACCTAAAGTGTCAAATGAATGAATAGCTCAAAAATGAGGCAAGATGTTGAAAAGTTGAGGGACTCCAGCTTGGCGGAGATTGGGCAAATCTCGTGTGTGTGTATATATAAATAAAGGATCAAAGTAGGCCACGTTACCTTCATCGAGGATCCGCTCGACGTGGAGAAACAAATTAGGGAAGATGGCAAGCTGCTTCTTATCTTTGATGAGCTGGGCGAGGTAATCGGCCATATTCTGCGTATTGTTGGCGGTCGAGGAGTTGCTGCTGTTGCTGCTCCCATGATGGTTGGCACTCGAGTTGATGAGCATTAGCTGGGACGCCCCGGTCCCGCCGTGATGGTTGTTCGTGAGTGAGTTCAGGGCGAGGCCGCAGTTCCCCACAAGGCTATTCATCGTCGTCGCAATGGAGGGAGAAGTGACAAGAGCTACTGAGGTCACTCCGAGTCCGTCACTCATTTTCATCTTTTTGGCACATATAACCGGGATCCCGAGTCCTTCTTCCTCTTCTTGAAGCTCCAGCTCTCTTTTTCGCTTACAATAATTCACGTCAACTCAATTCCCTCTCCTGACTTCCACTTAACGTAAACGGACTTGGACTTTTAATACTGAGAAATTAAAAACAAGGACTCATTACATACCATAATTGTACTAATTAGTCCCGACGTAAAAAATAAATAAATAATGTAAATACGTGTTCCAGTTATAATAATTAGTTTACTAAATAAATAATAATTAAATCTCGTTAAACCTTAACGATATTGAGGTCTTGTGATGGGAGGAAGGGGAGGCTTACGGAGTTCTGTGCAGAGTCGGGTTCAAATCTCCTAAAGGGGCTGCGAGGTCTGGACGGAGTGTGATGAGAAAGATGACCCGGTAGAGTCTGAGCCTAAGGAGCGACTGGCGAAGGGAAGACGTAGAGTGGAGCTGCCAGAGTGGAAGAGACGATCTTCCTTTACTACATCTCCTCGTCGTCTCCTTCGATGTTGCCAAGATACTTATAATGAGTTCCCTTCTTGAGACGAGGGGTTTCACAGGGAAGTCTCAACGGTCCTCCTCATCTCTCTCCTACAAGAAGTCAAAAAGGGATGATCAAGACCCCCGTGTCTCTTGAGGAGACTCTCCAAAGACCCCACGGGCCAATTCCTACTTACGCCCTAAACATCTCATGCCTCTCCCGAGATATACATTTATGCATACCCAAACCCATATACCAAACACACGGTGAGCATATGATCAACCTTATTATTCACCATTTAGGCCCAAGACCCAAAAACATTCATTCCCAGCAAAAATCTCACCAAGAACTCACTCCAAACCCCGTGAGATTGAATTAGGAAATGCTAAAAGTCAATTAAAACCCCAATGGGTTACATAAGCTGAGAGGAAATGGGGTGGCATTCGATTTAATATTATAATTCTCTCTAATTCCTTAAAAGCATTCGTCCTCCTTTGTTTCTTTCCTCCTTCCGCTGCGAGAAGGAATTGAGTTAAAAGTTCTTCCTCATTGTGAATATCCAAAGGATAGGCCATGGCACACAACACAATCTCATCAGACTCATACACTCCCCGACGTGGGCCGCGAGTCAAAAGTGACAACTTTTGAAAAACTCTCTCTTTTCCCCTCCCTAACACATTTTTCTTCAAGACTCGAGCTATGTGTGTCTCATACATATTACGACGTTGTTCAAGTTTCCAATTTGGAAAGTGGAGATGAAATAATACGATAAAGTATTTATTAACACGTAAACCTCACCTTAAGAGCATATTAACCACTCAAGTCTTTTAAACTTTTAATATATTTAACACGTCTAGATACTAAAATGTCTCAATCCAAACTTATAATGAAAATTTAATACGATTAACTCAATTATTATTCAATTAGCCTATATAAATATTTCAGGTGTTTAAATTACAATATTGAACAATAATGAACCAACAGTGAGACACACTGAGTAGCTTTATTTCAATTTAAAAGTTATTACTCAAAATCAAATGCTTATTTTGACACAATTGCATTTTCGTGGACCTTTAACTCGTTAAAATATGATCTGACAAGAGTAAAATCAAAACTGAGGATTGTATTTAGAAAGATAATTCATTTGTTCAACTGTCACAAGCGTGAGCGATTTTAATGGTTTGTGATTGTAATTTGAGATTAGCGTTATATAAAATTGTACTAAACTTCCTATGATTTTTTCTACTATTTAATAATTTGTATATTGGGATAATTTGTACATGTTTGCATATCCATGATGTCACGTTTAAAATTACATAATCGAAAATCCTAAAGGCCTCCGTGGATTTACTATTTATTCGTTCAATGAATACAACTCTAGATATCTACCTAAGTATCTAATATATTAACAATAGCCAGGCTTCCTTATCTTCTCAAATCATGCCCATGTCCAACTTTGTCCCGCATTAACCGTAACTTTATCTTGTTTCATTAGCTTATAGAAAGCAGTAGCAGGATAAAAATTAGGTGTACAACTCCTATTTACGGATATGTCATGTTAAGTTAAACAAATAATAAGTTTTACTGTTTTAATACGCAGAGATAAAGTGGTAACCTAAATCATTCACAAAGGCCAAATCCCTATTACACATAGGTATGAGTTATCTATGAGCGACTTTAAGTCTGATTATTAAAAAAGAGAATAATAAACAAAAGTTTTAGGTAAATCCTTTAACCTTAAACATCAATACTTCAAAATTAAAATTTAGCTAAATGAGCACAAACTCGATCAGTTGAAATCAATGATTTGAAACCCCAAATTGAAGATGCAACAATCCAAATGAAGATTCATATCTAAAAGTTGACTGACATTTAATCGCTTTAGAAAATGAAAGAATTACAAAGAGTAAGCATATAGACTTAAACATAAGTATACAATGTTATAATCATACAAGAAAATCCTCCGCACCGCCGCACCTGAGAGTAAAATAGCTAATAACGGTGTGCGATAAGAATCTGCTCCAATTACGAACCAATTCTTTCATTTCCACTTCCAGCTTTCATCCAACAACGTAAACTTGAATAACTATATCCAGTGCAATTTAAATTGGTCGTTACATGTCACATGTATTTTCTTTGAATTTACATATAAATACAAATGACATGTAACGAAAATAGCTGTCAATTTAAATTGCACTGAATATAAAATGCCCGTATATCTATAAATGCAATCTTAATCGATTAAGTTCTTAAACACAATAGGAGCTGGGCGATTAAAACCCCTCTGCTTTAAACGAATACTTACATTCAAGCATTCAGTCATAAACATAGGCGCATAAAAAATGAAACAATTTAGCCAAGAAACATTTGTTATTCTTGTCTTAATAAATTAAAGTATTAAAGGAAACTTCTTCTTTAAACTTTATTCCAAAACCTTAAAAACCTTGCAATTAACTTGCAATAATTGGAATTGTTTTTCGCATTTGATGTAAAAAATTTCTCTTTTAGTCCGCAATTTACACCGTTCAGTAAGTTTAAAGACGTAACAAAGCTCCTGGCAAAACTTTTCCAATTATACCCTCCGTAGCGAATTTGACCAAGTTGGGCGAAATGGGCAAAGGCTTAACTGACTAAATGCTCTCTAAAAGGAAAAATGCGAAGTTAAAAAGAAATATTTGTAGAAAGGTGGAGAAACCTGCATTATATAAAGCCATTGTATATGATGTAGGAACATGTGTGGAGGAAGTCTCCATGCATTTTACCTATCTGGAAAAGGGTTCAGCGAGGGGAACGAGGAAAACTTGGAAATCTCGGACATTTGGAGGAAATGAGAAGGCGCAAGATTAGGGGCCGTATTATTAGAAATCGATCATTTATAGTAAGCTACTCCTCACTACATAAACAAACCTGGAGGGTTCCTTCATATTTTATGCTTAATTACCCCCTCATTGTAAACAGACATTCAAACTTATATTACGCCATCGTGTTTGAACTCTGATAAAAAAATAATAGTTTGAAACTTACTACGTTGTAAGTCTCCCAGCGAGAAAGTAATGAGAAAAGATAAGGGTAAAAGCTTTTAAATGCAAAATCGAGGTCTTCTCTGAAGGTGAAAACTTGAAAGTAAAAGTCTCGTCAATAATAAGGGATTACTTTACACAGCTAATTTATGTTATATGATTCAATTGCCAACTAATTAATAATAAATTGTTAAAATTGTTAACTTACGAATCAGAAGTTAAATAAAGGTGTTAGTCCAGAAAAACCTTTAAATGTCGCGTCGTCAGAAAACTCAAACAGAAAGAAATCTGCAGAACGAACAAAAACAAAATGAGCTCTCAAATCAAAAAATAAATACATTTATAATTTTTATTTTATAATTTAAGAAATATAGCGGGAGTTAAAAAATGAGAAGCCATGTTATGACTTTACCTGTATGTACGTTATAAAATACACGTTAAAACTTATTTATAAAATTTCTTGGATTTCAAAGCTTGAAGAATACAGCAAAGAATGCATGCTCAAACTTAGTAAAGGCATAAACTTGACAACATACTTTCAATTAAATAACTATTAATAAAATACACAAAAATGAAATAATTACATTACTTCTGATTATTCATGTCAAATTACATAAATTTTTGAAATCGCAGTTTTACAATCGACATGCTAACGTACTTAAATTAACCACTTCCTCCTTGTATATTGTACAATAAACCAAATATCTTATATTATGAAATAATTATATTTATTATTAAATTTAGCGCTAATGAACTTAATCGAATATTTTATAAAGATTACTCGAGTAATGTATATTCTATATATAGAAGCTAAACGAGTCAAACGACTACCACCCACACAAGTTAAACTCCCTATTTAATTTACTCTCTTGGTCCATCGAAATGGATAAACGAAGGAATGTGTGAATCTGAATAAGTAATTTGCAAGAAAGATGTGAGATGGAAAAAGGCGAAAGTGAAAACGAGGATGTAACGACGAAGGAAGAGAAAGATTTACCGCTGGCGCAAAGCCGCAATGAAGGGGAATCCAAAGCGTGTCGTTGCACCAAAGGACGCAACGTCTGAATGTGAGCAATTAAATCTTGGATACGTCGATATGCTCCAGACCCCCCTTATGAAGCGACCCTTGAGCCCCAATGGTTTCCGAAGACGTCCAGGGTGGTCCGGTCCGGTGAGGAGTTGAGCTTTGAATGAGCAAATGAGGATGCAGAGAACCTACCCGCACGACATGGAAATGAAGGAGAGGAAATGAACATCTCCCCCCCAAACGACTCACACCTCCTCCGAGCTCAATAGCTATGAAAATACCCCGCCCCGAAGGAGAACTCTTGACCCGGGTCAAAGACCCTTCATTCCCCCACTTCCCCGCCGAGTTTCGTGGGATGACATGGCCGGGGCGGAGGGCCAGGTCGAGTTCTTTGAGTTGGTGGAAGCCGGTGCGGAAGAAGGTTTCTTTTGGCGCCGAACTCGGGGTTCCGACTCCGCCGGAGAGATCAATAGAAGGAGAGAGGAATGCGCCAAAATACTCAGGGGTCGTAAATGAGAATGCGGAGGATCCACATATAATCCAGTCGGGGAAAAGGCCCCTTTTGCGGAACCCGACACTTTTATTGATTCGGTTCTCTACCAGCAGCAGTCCTCCCTCCGCCACTCTTCAAATCCCTTCTTTTTATCCTACTATCAACATCCTCAAAATCACACCTTATTATTCCAAATTTTGAATTCCGTTCTTTATATTCCCTAATAATTTTCTAATGTAATTGAACTTCGTATTTACAAGTCTTTGGACTGACAATAATAGGAAATTACATAATATTCAATCCTACCGAATACTGACAATACTTAACGTTAAGAGTATCTTCGAATTATTATAACTTATTCCTTAACATTCCAAAATTATACGAAGACGTGTACACAATTTAACTATAATATTTGAACAAGCAAACAAATTATAAATTACAAAAAGCTAAATACCAAAAGTTATTTTACATTTTTGATTAGTATTGTGTACAAATGGGAATTTCATGAAACTGACAAGTTTGGGTATTATTGATATATTGCGGATAAGCAAACTAAAAGGATTTCTACCAATTCATTCGTTTCGAGTCTCAATTGAAAAGAGTAGTTTAATTTAGGTATAAATATTACTTTACATAAAAGTTTCTTAAAGTTCCGAGAACAATAATTAAAAAACGTGAAGACAAGACAGGTAAAACAAAGTCTAAAATTATTATCATTTTAAATTATATAAATAGTAAGTTAATAAGCATTAAGTTATTAACCAAGTAGAAAATCTTTTTTCTGAATATCATTTATTTTTGTTGTTATATTGTTATTATATTTATTATATTGTTTTCTTTTATATGATTAATTACTCATGTTATTAAAAATTGATAATAATAGGTTGGGTTCATTTAATCGGACATATGAGTCAGCTATAAAAATGAACCGTGATTAAAGGATGATTCATATCCTGATTCGCTTCATATCAAATTCAGGAAGGATGCAACCGTAGAGTTTATTACAACAAGCTTTAAGTCTCAAAATTTACTGAAACTGAAGAAAACTCAAGTTCTTAAGCTTCTTTCAATATTATTTACAAGGTAAGATTGATTGATTTATAGTGTAAAACACGCTCCTAGACTTAAATTGAATGGTAAAATTAACTAATCATTAAAATTTATAATTTATCCTTAGGTATCGAGGAGCGAGTATGAACGAGAACGGAAATCGGGGTTTGGATTCTTTTCACCGATCGAAATTAGACCATTTATTTGGAAATACTAAAATGGAGAAGAAATGGTCTGGAAGCAACAGTGGAAATCCAGCTGATGACAAGATACTCTTAAATTCATTCGATTATATTCGAGGTCTTCCGGGCAAACAAGTCCGGTCAAAGCTCTCGGTCGCTTTCAATAATTGGCTTAAAGTGGCACCAGATACTTTAGAAAAAGTTTGTGATATTGTCGAAATGCTCCACAATGCCTCTCTCATGTAAGGAAAATCAAAGACCATATTCTATTCTATTCATCTTGGAATTTTGTTAAATCCACTTATTCTCAACTTGAAATTTAAAAAATTAAAATTGTCATTTTCATTTTAGGATTGATGACATCGAGGATGGCAGTGAGCTAAGACGAGGCCAGCCCGTTGCTCACGCAATTTTTGGAATTCCCCAAGCAATTAATGCTGCCAATTATGTTTACTTCATTGCCCTCGAAAGAGTTTTAGCTCTAAAGCACCCAAAAGTAAAATACAATTTCATTAATTGTATCCTCATCAGTTTTGAATTAGTCGATTCTTTAATCAAATTAATGTAAATCTTTTCAGGCAGTCGAAGTGTTCACTGAGCAGTTATTGGAACTTCACCGTGGCCAAGGAATGGAGATTTACTGGAGAGACACTTTTAATTGTCCAACTGAGGCTCAATACACAGACACAATTGTGAAAAGTAAAGCTTATAATTGATCTCTTACTATGTAATTAATGATAATTATTTCTGAGAATCGCAAAATTACGTCGAATCTGATAAATTTGATTATTTTTGTTAATTAGAAACTGGTGGGTTGTTCATGCTAGCCATACGTCTCCTTCAGCTATTCAGTGAAGATCAACGCGATCTCAAGAAAGTCGTCTCCCTTCTCGGGCTCTTCTTTCAAATTCGCGACGATTATGCAAATCTCACACTTGCTGAGGTATATTAATCTCTAAACTCCTCTCGTTACTATTTTCATTTAATATTTCAATTTTAATAATATTTTTAAAAAGCGATTGCAGGACGAAATATAAAAATCACTGCCTATTTAAAATAATTTATGATTAATTAATTACTTTATTCAACGCATTTGAATTGGGGTTTGCTAATTTGAAAGGGATAATTCACATTTAACATTTTACTTTTCAGTATTGTGAAAACAAGAGTTTCTGTGAAGACTTGACGGAAGGGAAATTCAGCTTCCCAGTCATCCATGCTATTCACAGCAATCCCACTGACACGAAGATCTCTTGCATTCTCAAGCAACGAACCAAGAACGTGGATTTGAAACGCTACTTTGTGTCACTGCTCGAGAACTACGGGTCACTCGAGTACACCAAAGAAGCTCTGAGGAAGCTCGAAAGTCAAATAAGGGAAGAAATTGGAGTGCTCGGTGGGAATCCTTATTTGGAGTCACTGCTCGATGAGCTCACCAGCTCTGTTTGTAACAACGACGTTGAAACCCTCAACCACTAGGATAAATCATTTTAATTTGCCAATGCTTCGCTTATCTCCTATATCCGTGTATAAAAACAATTTCAACGTTAGAAAAAGAAGCTGAATTATATTCTTTGATATTCATTGTGATAGTATCATATATAATTCCATCTTAAACACGACTTAATTTAATCATTTTAATTAGATTATTTAATATCCATATTTTATTCCTAGTTTAATTGTTTTGCCTTTACTGTAATGTCTCAAAATTTATTGTTTAGTAATTAGGGATCTACTTTACTTAATTACAATTTACAAAACTAAAAGAAATGTGTTGTTAAGCGATGATAGAATTCTTCTGGATGCCAGATGATCTTTGACTAAATAAGTCAAGATACTTGTATTGTGATTTCAAACGTCTTTGAAAAAATATCAGTGCGTTCTTTGATAACTTTTCTAAATTGTTTTTACATTTTTTTAATTGTGTAGAATATATAATTAAAAACTATTTTACCTCACTTAATTCTTATTAGATTCACTTTTATTACCTATATGAAATAATTTGCAATATGCACACAAAATCCACCCTGCACACAATTTACCACAATATCAAACAAAGCATTACAAAAGCGATTTGCCCATAATTGTGGATCAGAATATTTTAGATATTTGATAATACGACAACCGACCGATTTACTGACATATTTAATATTAATGGCAATTTGTATTCAATATTTAATCTATAATAGCTGTGTCGTGTATACAGTTGATGAACATTATTTATTTTTTAAATGAATTACCTCTATTCCTAATTGTGACAATAATAATCATAGGTTCCACATGAAACGTAGTCAAATAGAAAAAAGTATTTATCAATGAGAATTTTAAGAATGAATATATCTGGTATATCAAAGTAGAAATTTGAGTCATATCATCTTTAATCGCTTTTCTGATCCACTTTAGGCAAATTGGTCATTCAATATCATCATCATACGGTATTAAAAGTTTCTACGGGTGTAAAATTTGGTGGCTTACAAATTGTACTCTAAACGATAGTCATTGGCCAGTATATAAATACTAGTTGGAAGTTCTAAATCATAGATAAGTCTTATACAATTTATATAGTGATTTTTATAGATTTTTAAACGCTACAGCTTATATAAGTTAAAGAAAGAAATTGATCAAAATTGTCATATTCTATAGATAAGAAAGTCTAAAAAGTACTTAACATTTAATGGACCCACCGTGGTATGTATGGTGGTATGACGTATGAGCAATATAATGATCTAATAGACAAAAACACAGAAGCCTTACGAATTGTGAGTATTTAGACTCAGTTCTAGTCGATTCAGATTAAATTAGCTTTAGCTCTTAAGATAATATTTTAGCTAACTGAATAATGTGTAATGTTCTTATAAATTATAGTTGTTATAAATGTTAATTTTACAGATATAGCTAAATTTACAATTGTTACAATGATCAATAGTCTTATAATTTAGACTAATAGCCTTATAGTTAATATCGTATAGAATTATAGATCTTTAGGCATGTAATTTCAATTACACCAGAGAATCCTAATAAAGATTTTAAGTTTAAAATCAAGCCCATTCACATCCACGGACAAATTCATTTTCTTTTGATTTGATGCAACTTTGACCAACGTATACTTTGGATCTTTGAACTATTTAGAATGGCCTTTAGAATGACAATTTACAAATTGAATAGACATCATGCATGGCTTTCAGCTTTGTTCATTTATTTGGTCAATTGTTTTGGTTGCTTTATATTTGGACAATGCAGACCAATTTCTTTTTAACTTTATTTTTATGCTTGTTGACCAATTGTGTAAACCAGCGTAGTCCACCACACATCACGTCTGAGGTAAAAAGATGAAGAAAGGTAAGTAAGCTCTGTTCATTCGACCATTTATTGACAAATGAGAATTTCGGAGAAAAGCCGAATCACATTTACGATAAGTCATCTCTGTACTTATGATAGCTTTATATGATATGAAAATACGGAGAAACTGAATTCGAGGAAACTCCTGTTTGGAGAAAAACACCTCTTTGGGCGAAGCCCTTAAAGAGCCATTGAACCGTAAGTGACTTTTTATTTTACCTAGGTAAGCTTGCATTTGAAGTAAAGAGACTTTCCCAATCGTGTGAAGACGTGAAGAGGAAGCCGGAGAAATTAATGATTGAGCTGATTCAATGCACACCTGTGCTCATTTCATTCCTCACTTTCAAACCACATCTTTCTCTGTCAACATTCACTCAACTTTCTCACAAAAGAATTTAATTTCTATTTCATTTTTAACAAAGCCAAACGGTATTTATCAACCAATTAATTTCCCTTTTTCAATTATTTGTCAATTTATTTGCTTTTGAATTTTAGCTTAATTATTACATTACTTATTAACAAAAAATAAGATTTCCAAAATTTTTTTGTGTATTTTTAATTGAAAGGGGGAATTTCACCAGTCGTACTCTCTTTTTAGTCTTTTCAGCACTATTCATAAAACTTTGTAAGGTAAAAGCTATTTCAAAAATTATCAATTATAAAAGTAACAAGTTAAAAAGTAAATGATACAAGAAAATTGAACCACCCAAATAATTAAAAGATTCTCTGAAATTGAGTTAATTAATCAATTTTAATTAACTCAAGTGAGAACAAAAGCACCATACTTTTCGCACAATATTTCAAAAACCAAAAAAACTTTCATAAATATGAATTCACCTTACCATTTATGTAAGACAACAAGTAAATTTGAAATGACGTGAAAGAGAAAAGGAATTGGAAACGAGGTAAAGAGTGTAAATGAGGAATCAATATATACATAATACTACAGATAGGAACATGATATTACAATTAATTACACCATAAAGCTCTTATTTGCATTCTGTCAAAGTACTTTCTAACAGAACCACAGATACAACATCATTTCAATAAAGTGGAAACTCTTTTTCAATTAAATTCTATAATTTATATAAATAAATACATTCATACGGGGGAAAGAGTTTGTGAGTGGGAGAATGGTTGATATACGGAGGTAAAGTTCGCATAAGTATAAAAGTAATATCAGAAGTATAATCGAATGCGGTTGTAGGTGAGTGACAAGAGGCACCTGCTCTGCTCCTAATGGAAAAGAACTTGTTTTCTCTCTCTCTCAGACTCTCCCGCATCCGCCCCATTCTCACCCGCTTAATCCCACAACTAACTCCACTTCTCCAAATTGAGTTTTAAGCTCTATTGACAATTGAGAGTGAAAGTTGAGGAAAGGTTCAGTTCCTCGTTGAGCCCAAGTCGCGGGGAAACAATTGGAAACCCTACAGACCTCCGCTCTTTTCAACCTCTCAACCCCAATTCCAATGAGTGGAAGAGGAAATAAATAAAAGGGCCAACCATTCCTCACCTGTTACTCATTCCAAACATCCAGGATCCGACAGATATATCTTCCCACTTCCCTCTTTTCCAATTTTCTCTTTTACTTACTCGACTCGCTCGATTCACAAGTAAAAAGAAAGCATTCTTATAATTATCCACATTATTAGAGATTTAGGCCTTTGTTAAGTATGTAATAGGGAAATTAACCGGTAATTATCGTTATCGTTTTACCGATAATTTATCGGATTTTGAATTTATCGTTTATCGGAAAAAATTCATCGGAAAATCGATAAAAACGATAATTATTTTATTGGTAGTTTATATATAAATTTAACGACAAAATTGAATAAATGTCAACTCATGAATTGGAAAATTTGTTTATCATCAATTTAAACAGTTATTTATAAATAATTAGCTATACGAGAAAATTTTAGTTTAGAGCTTATTAATAAAGAGTTTAATATAATTTAAAGGACATTCTTTCAAACAATATCACATAATCACAAAATAAATGATTCAAAAAGTTTCACAGCTCTTTGTGGACTGGTATATTTAACGAAAGCATGATTGTCTTAAACTATCATTAATTATTATACTCTTGTTGTTTTTTTATACTTCCTATACTTAAGCTTTAGTGAATTCTGTAATTTTCCTTTTTAAAAAACAATTTAAACAAGAAAATGGGGCTAAAAAATTCTTAAAGAATCTAAAAATAAATTTAGGCAAAATATATTCTTATTTATTATTTGAAATTTTTTAAAATAAATCGATTTTAATAGATGAAAGTCATATAAGATTTATCGATAAATTTATATATTTTTTATCGTTTATCAACAAATGAAAAATCTTGATAAATTCCGTTCCCTAGTATGTAACCATATTCTGCAAAAGTAGACTTTTAAATATTTCCCAGCTTAAATAATTTTCTAATATTTTTTAAAACAACTTTTAACTTCTTTTCTTTAAAGGTAAATACATATTTAGTAGAGAATTCTACAAAAATGCTGGTGGGAGAGGAAGCAACGGAATTTCTTAAAACGGAAGAAGAGCTGAAATCCGAATACGTTTACGCTCAAGTCATCAAACTCAAGGAACTTCTTTTAGAAAAGGACAAAGAAATCTCTAGACTTCAACGCGAAACTCATAAACTCAAAGTAAAGAACGTCAATAATACAATCATATATTAATAATGTTTGAACTAATTTGAATTAAATCCATCTAATTAAACATTAAGCTAAATTGTTTCTTTTTTGAATTATTCATTTTTTAATTAGTCGGTAATAGAGAAGGCAGAATTAGCGCGAGTTCCTTCATTGTCACTCTCGTCGCTTCAGCCGAGCTCCAATGGGCAGCCAACAAAGAAATGCGGAGTTTCAGGGGAAAGTTGGGGCGAAGAGTGTGGGCCGTTAAAAGAACGTTCAGAGAGACATCAAAAAGATTTCAGGGCTCGGCAATTAATGAGGGCCGCCCTCAGCGACAACGACTTCCTTAAGAATCTAGACGTGGAGCAAATGAGAGATATCATTGATTTTATGTATCTCCAGTATTTTCAACCTGGAGCCTTTGTCATTCGAGAAGGAGAAACAGGTAGAGTGTATTTTAATTTGTATAACTTTGTACTCAGTATATCCAATATAATTGTATTTGTTAGTATACAATTTGGAAATGCTTTAATGCCATTTACAGTCTAGCTTAGTCTTTTCTAGACTTTTCTAAGAAAAATATTGTCAATTTAATAAAGAGCCGAGGGCCAAGTGTAAGTTTAGTATTGAAAAGATACACAGAAAAGAGCATTTCTAGAGATATATCTTTCAAGTGGATGTGAAAATTGGAAACTTAAGGCATGAGATTTTAGTATTAATCGTTAGTGAGAATACTACATTTTTAATGCCTTTAAACCATTTTTTCAAATTCAGGTTTTAGTCATAAGAAATATTAGTCTTCGAGATATTTATGTAAATTATGAGAATATTAACGATTAAAGGGTTTATTGATTTACAAAGGCTCTCATTTGTACGTGTCTTGTGAGGGGCAACTCGAAGTTTCTCAAGATGGGAGAATTCTCGGAACTCTTGGACCAGGGAAAGCTTTTGGAGAATTGGCCATTTTATACAATTGCAAGAGAACGGCGTCTGTTCGAGGTTCGTAAAAGAACGAAAACCCAATTTGAGAATGTCAAATAATTCATAATATAAATGAATTCATCGAGAACTTGGTGTTATACAGAATTAAGCTGTTTGCTTAACTAATCGTCTTCTGATTATTTAGCCATTACTGAATGTAAAGTTTGGGCTCTTGAGAGACGAGCCTTCCAAATGGCCATGGTGAGAGCCGGAATGCAACGCATGGAAGATCGTCTAGCTTTCTTACGAAGTGTCCCTCTGCTCAGAGAACTTCAAACAAGTTCACTGGCTAGAATTGCCGACTGCCTCGAAGTTGTATGAATTTATTGATTAATATTAAAATAAATTCATTCATGTTTCCATTTTCAATTGTATTTTACTTTCTGGCTAAAATCTTTGTAGGGCTAAAAATAATTTATTTTAATCGCTATTAGATAAAAGTTTTGTTCATTTTTAGGAACATTATCCTACTGGATCTTACATAATTCGAGAAGGAGCCGTCGGTGACACTTTTTTCATCATCAGCGAGGGCCACGTGGAAGTGACCATGGCTGTGTACTCTGAAGAAACCGGCGAGGTCCAAATGGAAGTTTTGAGAGAACTCGGCCATGGCGATTACTTCGGAGAACAAGCATTGCTCAAAGAAGAGCGACGGAGCGCCAACGTTGTGTCACTTCACCCTGGAGTCGAATGTCTCACGCTTGACAGGGAATCCTTCATCCAACTCATTGGCGATTTGTCCGCTTTTCAAACTCATCAACTCAGCTACTTGGAAAACCTCAGCTCGACCGAGTTCGAGTTAGAAGAGAGTCAAAGAAGGAAGAAAAGTCTCAGCGACACCGAAGGCCCACTTAGTATGGGTTCTTATGGAAGTACAGGGATTCAACTTGGGATCATCGCGAGCTCTCTGCCCAAAGACGTTCCTTTCTCGGCAGAAGAAGCCATTGAGTTGGGAGAAGGACGGAATTTTCTAGCTTTGCCTGAACCTTATAGTCAGAAGGAGCGAGACGAGGCTCTTGGGCTTGAACTCGAGTGCAAAAGGTTGCGACTTGATGACTTGGAAGTTATTGCTACTCTTGGCGTTGGAGGATTTGGTCGAGTCGAGCTCGTCCAGGTGTCATACTCTCCAAACAGAGTATTTGCACTCAAATGTCTCCCGAAAGCTCATATCAAAGCTACTCAACAACAAGAACACGTGTATGCTGAGAAAAATATCATGATTTCATGCAAATCTCCTTTCATAGCAAGGTGAAGCTCTTCCCAAAGCTCTGAATGTATTTCTTCCTTGTTTGATTAATAATTAATTGATTGAGCACAAGTAATTTAATCACATATATATAAAGTTATATGTAAGTAGTAGATTATTTTTCTTATTGGATTGAATTAAAGGCTTTCTTAGTACACTAAACAAGCCACAAATTAAATTCTTGTTGCTTTTTGTGTATAATCAGACTAATGAATTTAATGCTAATTTTTAAATATTTTAGAATTAATTTTTAATAAATGTTTTTTACAGGTTATATACGACTTTTAAAGATACGAAATGCATTTATCTTCTCATGGAAGCGTGTCTGGGCGGAGAAGTTTGGACAATTTTGAGAGATAAGGGATCATTTGATGAAGATACTGCCAGGTACAAATGAAATATTGATTCTCTAAATATCAAATTCACTCCTTTAAATAAACTAAAACGATTTATGTTGAAGATTAACAAATAACTCAATAATTTGGAGTTTTGGAGCTTCAATCCCCCAATTTCACTTGTGAGTAGACAATTAATTCAATGGACTTGTGCATCTTTCTAACAGGTTCGTCGCAGCCTGTGTGGTGCTAGCTATGGAATACCTACATGACAAAAATATCGTCTACAGAGATCTGAAACCAGAGAATCTCATGATTGCCAATGATGGAATTGTTAAATTGGTGAGATGGCTATATTATTCAATCATTCCTTAATTCTTACATAGAGTATGCATTCAATCAAATGAAATCAAGTCATTACAAATTGCAGTAAAAAGTCTGGAAATAAACTTACGAAATCCCTCGGTTGAATAGAGATGAGAGATTATGTAAAAAAGAAAAGAGGTAAAAAGAGCAGCCAAGGGGGTTTAAAATCAATTTCTTCTATATCCATATGAGAGAAATTGAGTCTGGGGCATTTTACTATGCCGAGAGCTCTCGTAAGAGAGTTGTAATCACATTGTGACCCAAATGGGAGCTTTTTCGTTCGAAATCTCTCTAATAAATGAGGAATGTTTCGAATCCAGACTGAATCCAGAGCTTTTGATTTATAGCAGATAAGCATCAAGGCCACGACTCCCCATATTTGACTCCCCGTCTTTTCTCCTCCCAGGTTGACTTTGGATTTAGCAAAATTGTCCAAAGTGGCGAGCGGACCTGGACTTTTTGCGGAACGCCGGAATACGTACGACCATTTACATAAACATAATTCCAAATTGATTTGTTAAATGCATGGAAAATGGATTTAATAGCTATTGTATAAAAATACCAGTTGGTCATGCTTCCTCAAGACTATTAATATAAACTATAAGACTACATTATTGGTATTATATAAATTACATGATGCATTACGTATTTAGTATTTATGATTTGTTCTATATTATTTTCGACTTTTACATTTAACTTCCCATCGTCTCATTTAAGAAAGCATTAGGTGAAGGGAAAATGGGGATTTGCGGCACGTGAGCCGCGTAAGTTAAAGAATAAATAAATATGAACGTTTGTGCTTTAAGGTTGCGCCAGAAGTGATTCTCAATCGAGGTCACGATCGGACCGTTGATTTCTGGGCTCTTGGAGTTCTACTTTTCGAGCTCCTCACTGGCTTGTGAGTTTTTCCGACTTCTTTGCAAAAAAGTTTTCTTTCACTCTCTTATCAGAACTATGACTCTCTCGGTTCGCCCACGATTAGGAACACAAACCTCAAAAATGAGTTCGCTACAGTTCTAATTGACTCTGACCCTTTAACACAGTTATGCAAAGTTATAAGTGACGATTATTCATTCACTCTTCTTCGAACCATATTAGCATGCGATTTTTTACGATTTTCCTCGCATCTTACAAATTTAATGGAACATTATTAATATTTAAAGTACTAAAAAGCATTCTTCATTTTAAACCGTATAATTTCACATCTCATTCGTCAATGTCAAATTATGCATGCATAACCTAAAGAACTTATAATAGAGAAATTGAGAAGATTTGTATATGAAAATCATATTGGAGCTAGGCCATTTTTATGTATAAAATCTACAAGAGCGTGTATTTTGGTTGACAGGCCTCCCTGGGGTCCGATGTCAGCAGAGGCTTCAATTGGTTTAGGCGGTGACAACTCAGATCCACTGACGACATACAATCAAATCCTTAAAGGAACCGAGAGTCTCAACTTCCCTAAGAACTTGAGCCGTGGCGGAAGTTCGCTAATTAGAAGGCTCTGTCGGCAAGTGCCAGGGGAGCGACTTGGAGCTCAACGGGGTATAAGGGATATTATGGTTCACCGGTGGTTCCAGGGTTTCGACTGGGAAGGGCTCAAAATGAGGAAACTTAAGCCGCCATTGAAACCACGACTCAGGTCTTCAACTGACATCACCAACTTTGACAAATTCGAATTGGAGATCCCTGACACTCCGGATGATTTCTCTGGGTGGGACGCAGAGTTTTAATTCCACTTGTCTTGTAAATCTCATTGGATCTCTAACAATCATGCTTATAGTCTTAATTCCATAATTGCATTATTGATTAATGAAGCTTAAAAGCTTAATTTTAGAATTTATTGCAATTTAATTAATAGTTAAGTCGAAATTTTTTTATATTAATAAGCGCTTATAATTATAATGTATCCGATAGATTTTTACTTCAGTCATCGTGAGTATAGTAAGTATCTTAATAATTTCTTGAGTTCATTTATGATTTTCTTTATGAGTTCTCTTCATTCAGAGAATGAAATTACTTATCAAAAAATGCAATTTAAAAATTAATAATAATAATATACCTAATTGCCGAAAGTATTGTATTATTATTCACAATTGTAGAAATATGAAAGGAGTAATAAAAAGTAAACTACAGTTTCATTGACCACCATTTCGTGTTTCATGGGAATCATATAGGAGTTTGGTATGAGAAAGTCGTGTGAGAGAGTATGGGGGAGGAGGACGAATTTGTAATGAAGGTATTCCTCCGGTTTAGTATGCAAAGAGAAAACTCGAGCTCTTCCTCTTTCCGATTTTCCCTTCGAGCCGATTAAAGAAGAAAATTAAACGGCATGGTTAAATAATACGAGCAGGAGCTCCCTGAACGTAAACTCTTGCATGCGGCCACTTGAGAGTATTTGCATAGGATAATAAGAATATCACTATTGTCTGCATTCAATACTCCACCTCAAGCCATGTGTATTTTCATTTTCTCATACCTATGATATGCCTTTTGTAAATATACATAAGTAAATAGTTCTTCATATTCTTCAATGCTCAAATATAGAATAGAGATAGTTTTGTCTGGTTGAAGAAAATGACGTTAAATGCTTATATTGGATGTAAGAAAGCCTTAATGGAGTAGGTTATTATAAAAATAAAGGGGGATTTTAAATGTTTGGGTTTCAACGGGACTAAGGTGAGTATTTGAGCTTATTGTGAATATTCACCTGATGCCTACTGATGATATATAGTTTCATATGGAAGGAAGGAGTGAGCGCATTTAGTCAATTTACTGCTCTTATGGCTGAGCTGGTCTAATGGAGAACTTGTATGGATTTACATGGAGTTGATACATTGGGAAGTGTAATCGTTTGAGGTTGCATGTTCTGTGGCGACTCCTTCATGACATAATGACATTTCAGCTCGACTCGATTGAGGGTAGCTGGGCGGAAAAGCTGGGAAGGGCCACGGGAAAAACTCAGTCGGCTCCCGAGGGTCGAGAAGGCCATACAGAGAAAACCAACAACAGTCACCCTACTTTAACTCCACATATTCTTCACTCACAAACTTTCTCCTCGATTTTCTCATAAAACTCCCCCATTTAATTTCTTAATTCCCAACTACAAATAAAAGGCATTAATTGAAGTCATTCTTCAGTGAATCATAAAACCCTTCGAAAAAACTTCTCGTTACTCATCCTCATTCTGTGACATTTCACCATTCTTTTTTCCCATTCAATTCCACTCGTCAAACACTATTAAAACCATCTGAAGTGAAATTGAATATTAATATTTGAACCAGGTGCTGAGTGAGTGAGAAGAACAGAAGAACGGTTTCATATAAGAGAAATCGTATTTCTTCCTAAACTCGCATTCAACTTCAACTTCCCTTTATTTCATACAATCCTCATTAAACCATTAATTAACATACTCAAATTCTCGCTATATTGAAAGACACAACATTGAAAGCATTTGAAGTGTTTGAAGTGAAAAGTCAAAGTGACGATGAGAGAAAGTGGGGAAAAGCCAAACACTGGAAACTCCATCACATCACAGTGATTTCATTAGCCCTGTAATGGTAATACAACGAGTAACGAAGAAAGTGAGAGAAGGCAAAGAAAGAAATATGGGCGGAGAACCTATGGAGCAAGTAATGTTGGAGAATTACGTCGAGAAGAACGATTAGCCTTGTTGAGAACCATTTCCTTAATTCTCCAACTCTCTACATCTAAATACACACGTCAAACTCTAGCATAAGAGCTGGTAATCCTCTCGCTTTTGGGTAAATATTTGCCTCTCTGTAAATGGATGAGGAAGTGATGGTAGCAGCGAGGGTTTGGGAGTTGAAGAATGCGGCAATGGAAGGAGGAGGCCTTGAAGCCACTTCCTCATCTCGTTGAGCTTAAAAGAAAAATCTAAAGATTAGCGATGGGATCTTGGACGGAATGCGCTTTCATCTCCTGCTGGATCCTCCTGAGTCTCGGGAGTTTCACGTGTGGGAATTACCCTCTCCTTGATGTCGACACGAATATGAGGATCGTTCTCGTTCCTCATGATGCTCCCGTAAGAAATTCCTTAGTTCCTTTCATGCATTTTCAATCGAGATAATCCGCCGTCAAGGACGAGCAGAGAATTCCTTAAACATTTTATTCCTTTTCCCACTCATTAACGAGAACTTAAAATATAGGATTAAGATCCTTATGCCTTTTCATGCGAAATCGATACGGAAGAATTATTCTGATTTTCTGTAATAAAGAGATTCCTTATTGTTCCATATTGCTCCTTCTCTCCAACTTTACTAATTTCTACAAGATCCATAAATACTCCTAAGAAAACCTTTGTTCAATTAGCCATGAAATGAGAATTAAGCTCTTTTTTTACAATTTAATAATGATCATGACACAAATATCTGGATACGATCACGAATTGAATACAAAAATATCTAATAACATTTGTACCATTAGGTTGGAACAATAATCTACCGATTGAGAGCAACAGATTCAGACAACAATTTTCCACTGGACTTTGAAGTTCTTGGATCATTAGGGAAATCACTGTTGAGCCTCGAGTTCCTCGGATGTTCCCTGACAGAATCCCTATGCCAGGCGGATGTCATTCTGAACAAAGCTATGGACTTGGGAAGAACTTATGAGTTTCAACTTCGAGTCCGAGACACGACAGGAGACTTTACGAAAGTTCCAGCCGTCATAACGGCAACCGAAGGAACTGCTTTCGCCCATTCTTTCTTTGGCCCTAAGATACTCTACGTCGCTGAGGTTTAAATTTTTCCTTTCTTTGCTTTTAGTCAAGCTTTTAGTACTCAGGTACGAAGTTAAATAAAATAAGACATTTAATTACTCTAAATTTTTACAAGATTAAGCGATTAAAATAGTATGATAATGCATGCTAACCTACTTTTGAAGTACCTTATGTGGTAATGTAGTTAAAATTATCCAACTTGCATTTTCATGTCGGTTTATTGACATCTTATGATAAAGAATGAAAGTTTCCATTATCTCCAATGAGAAAATGGCCCTTAACGAAACAATAAATATTAGATCAGACGTGCCAATAAACTTTGAGAGTTTTTCACTAGTTTTCAGCCAATAAGTCAAGTTTGTATTTCTTATTATAATTTCTTAAATGTTCGTGTGCCTTATGGCCATTTGTAACGTAGGGGAGATAATTAAAGACTTGGCATTACTCAATTTCTTTGGAGGTGGGAGAAGCCCTTTGTTCTGGAGAGAGGAAACGATACGAGAGTGAATAATAGAGTTAAATGGAGAAGGCCGATTAACTCACTCCTTGTTGACCTATTTTCCCTCCTTTTCAATTTCTCCCCGTCGCCTCATCAAATACACATAACAAAATGTATCGATCCGATTGAAAAATAAAGTCTAGTCGCAAATCATACATATATTATGATGATATTATTATAAAGAGTCATTTTGCTGAAAAGTCAACTCTGCGCTGTTTTAATACACTTTACCCTTTGAATTTATTTGAATTTATAATCTTAAAGTAGTTTTGTTTTATAATTTTAATAGATTTTTTTGACCGTGAATGCATTTTTAGCACTTAAATATATTATTATATATGTATATAGTAGATATATACGAATCTAATTATTGATGGATTAATGAATGAACTTGTTAAGCTCATTACAAGTTTTATTAACGATCCTTTCAAACATAATGAAAAACAATAATGGGAGTCTGTTAATTGTGAGCGAGTGCGTGAAATTGTAATTTGTTTTTCTTAAACATGCGGGAGTGTTTTGAATGATGGTGTGAGGGGGATCGATTCGGAAGCAACCTGTTTTCCCAGGTGCATTCCTCCTTAGCACCCAACTGTCTTCCTCTCCCTCAATTCAGTTCGTTTACGTGTCTATTATGGGAAGTTACACTTTGGTCCCTTTGTTTCCTCAACCCCCTCCCAAGTCTCCGAGGAAACATTGACTCAATCCGGGACTAATTCAATATCTTCAGACACCCCTCCATTCAATCCTTCAAGACATTCAAGACACCCTCGCAAATGCTATACGTCTATGCACTAAATTGATGACTGCACTTCTGCCTCCTTATACTAAATTAGATAAAATGTCTTTTTTATAATCCTCCAGTAGCTTTCGATATTCTTTATTTCTTCTCATCCTTTTTACTACACGATGCACGTGTGCTTATTTGTCAAATTAATCTTAAAACCTTTTCTCTTTATTGTCCTTATAGTTAATTTACTCACGACTTTTAAAGGAATTTTTTTTAGCAAAAACACGTCAGACTTATTGCAGTCACGTGAATCATGTCTTGCAGTTATTTTAAACAGTATTAGGCATATGTGTTTTTAATTTTTTTTCTTACGTGGATGATTGAAAATAAATAATATGAATTATTTTTCTTACTAGCCAATCTAACTCATGAAATACATGTCTGAATATTGTTGCAATATCGACGACACGAACCTGAACTAATTTCATCAAGAACGTGATTCATTTCACCTTCACATTTTAAATAAGAATAAGTATTCAATGAATCCTACATTGGCAAAAGGTGTAGAATAAATTGAATACAACGAGAGGAAAGTTTACAACTTCAAGTGCACGGTGCACATTATTAGTATAGAAATAAGGTAATAGAATAGGAGCGAATTCACACCAGGTGAGCTACATGATATTTTCGATTCTCAATATGGACAAGAGGCTCTCCACGAGTGGGCAATTTGATGATGAGAAATAAGGAAAGTTGAGGGGCTTTCATGTCTTGAAATCGAAAGTTGTAAATATTTTATAGAGAAAATTGATTAACAAATAGCTCTTTCTCTCCTTATACTAACGGACTTTTTATCTGAATATGATGAGGGTTCCCTTTTTGTTCAAAAATGAATCTTCGATTTAAAATAACCTCTTTACAATCAATTTTTTAATGAGACTTAAAACCATAAATATTTTACTAAATAATATTTTTAATAAATTATAATACAATGGTCTTGAAATTATGAAAGAAATTCGTGTACTCAAGTACGAGAAGAGCCATGATGAATTAGCATTAGTATAGTACATAATGCATGAAGTTTAAAGTACTTAGCAATTATTAAACCGATTATATAATGAAAAGCGAAGTGAGCATGAGTGAGTAAAGTAGGTAAAATAGTAAATGATTGACGAAATGTGAGAAGTGGAGAGAAAGCAAGTTTGGGTAGGCAGAAAAGAGAGAAAAGGAAGGCCATGAAACGCTCCGGTTTGTTTGTATGCCTTCACTTCGAGATGACAAATAGAGTTTAGACCCATTGTGAGTCGGAATGGCGAATTGAGGTGTTTTTCTCATAAACCCAAGTTGGTGGCTCCTTCACCATTCGCAGTGACACGGTTTCCCACTCATTTGGGTCACTTGAATTGGACCGGGTCTCCCGAACTCTCCACGCAATCCTCCCATCTCAAATGCGTAAATCTTCAGTTCAAATTGGGCCAAGTCTCCAATTTAAATATACAGGGAATATTATGACTGCTTCTTTGCCCATAAAGGAGCAACCGTTGAGTCATAGCCCCACTATTGAGGCCACGGAGAGCCATAAACAATCAAAATACATAAGTAAATGAGGAGAATTCGAGTATTTAGTCCCAATAATAATGCCCTGCATCCCTTATTGCACTCTAATGATTCCCTATTCCTAATCTCGAAATGCATTTATTTTTATAGAATACTCCTGTGGGAACTCAATTGGAGAAGTTCACTGTTCTGAAAAATGAGCTAAACTCCCGCACGGTCCTTTTTGAAATGCGGGTAAGTTCAAATAAGACCTGATTGACGTTCATCGTTCATGGATGACGTCTTATAAGAATATGGAATTTAAATGATTCAATCATGGCACAATATGGCATTATAATGAACAGTTTTAAACCACTAATGGTGTATAGGAGCCAAGACAAAGGATAGAGCTAAAACAGAAACTTCTTTCAAACAATCGCACAGAGGGTCGACTTCTTCTTAAGAAAACTCTCGACTTTGAAACGGAACCTTGGTTTACCTTCCAACTCCTCTGTATGGTAAGTCCAGACTTTCACCCTCATCAGTCCATCACATTTAGCTTATTTTTATCCGCCTTTCAAGTTCAGTTAATCCATTAATTAAATTGTTCAGTTTTTCGAGTGAGTTAAATAATGCATCCGCCTTTAATCAATTCCTGTTCATTTCCCCATTAAGGCCATTAATATTTGTCAAATGAAAGCATCGGAAATGCAAATGAATATTATGATAAAAATTCATGCATTTACGAGAGACCATTTTATTTGAACTGAACAAATGACATTGTTTATTTATACAAAAACCTCCACCATGGTCATCTGTGACCAAAGTCATTTAATGAGTACCTGTACTTCATGCTTAACGGATAAATCATATTTTTGCCCTTCAGAATGGCTACACGAACGCGACGGTTGACACGCGAAATGTCCTCGTTTCCGAGGTCATCGTGGCCGTCGTTGACTCTCAAGATACTCCACCTTTCTTCACCCTCTTCCCAACCTCCGTTGAAATCCCCAAGACTCTCAAGCCCGTAAGCTCAACCACACATCTTATCCCTACATCTCTAAACATGCTAATTTGAAAGAATTTGAAAGCCCTTGGGCTATTAAGTTCAAAATGATAAAATGTCAATTAAAAACCACTTGCTCTTTTCTAAGAAAATCTAACATGGCTTGCATAAATTGACTTGACTCAATTTGAAGGGCGACTTGGTGACTCGCGTGTCAGCGACAGATGGTGACAAGCAAAATAAAAGACTGATTCGCTATGGCTTCCTCACGGAAGCAAATCCCTTTGTCGTCTTTTTTGATCTCGACCCAATGACCGGAGAAATCAAGTTGAAGAAGCCCTTGTCGGAGTTGTCTGCCATGTTAGCTAAACCGAATGAGCCCATCAAACTCGCAGTGCTGGTCGAGGAAATTGTCTCAGAGCAAGAAGCAGCTTTGAATAAGAAAAACGCTGCTTTTGTTGCCCCGTCCCCTGCTGAACGAACTATGGCCAATATTACTTTTTGGCTTGGAAGCGGAACTCTGCAAGAACCACCTTACTTCTCTAAAGAACAGTAAACAGTTTAATTTGCTTATAATTTTTTACATACCAAATAAATAAGAGTTTAAGACGTTGAAAACCTTACAAACAATTATTTAAAAATTTAATATAAAATTAACATTAAGAATAAAATAACGGTGTTAAATAGTTTTATAGCTGAAATGAACGAAGGAGCTTTGCCTGGAACTCCACTCGAGTTTACAACCGACCCAAGGATTTGGCATGAGAGTCCCAATGAACTTGTTCGACTCTCTTTTGGGAACTTTGACAAAACTTACACCTCAGCCCTGGAGCTCGTCCCAAGAGAAGGAAAAGGAAATTTTTCTTTTGAAATTCGTGTTTCTGATGGACGAGTCTTTGATTACGAAGCCATAAAACTCATCAAAATTGATGTAAATCACTCAATAATATAGTATATTATAAAGAAGAACGATTCCTAATGAAAAATAACGATCCAATATTGTTCGATAGTTCATTTTAATGTTCACAATTCATAAATAATAATGTTGGCAAAAATTGACAACTTTTAGCTCGTCGGAGTCGCGACGTCTTCAGGGCTTAAATGCGTTGCTGAACTTATGGTTCACATCCGAGATGCGAATGACCGTATGAAAAATTAATTACTATCTAAAATAAAGTTTTTTCCTTTATTTAATATGCTAGGTCAAAAATTTATTGAAAATTGTTGAAATCAAATAACCTTACAGATCATCCAGTGTTCAGTCAAAGCGAATACACTGCAGAAATTCCAGAACATTCCCCAAGAGGAACGAAAGTTGTCCAAGTACATGCAACTGACCAAGACACTGGGAATTATGGGAAAATCATTTATTCCAATCTCGTCGGCTCTGATGCTTTCTATTTGGATCCAAACAATGGGCAAATCACTGTTGAAAAACCGTTTCTCCTTGATCGTGAAATTGAACCAGGTATGACGTTTCTCTTATTATAATACAGCTTTCAAATCATTAATTATTTTAATAATTAAACAACATTTATGCCATAACTTAATGCCAAATCCATGTTAGAAATTCGTCTGTACGTGGAAGCCAAAGATGGAGGAAACACCGACTCCACAAGCGATGGAATGGGAAGTCAACGGAATATTGGAACTTCCACCGTTATTGTCAAATTGACTGATACTAATGACAATGCTCCTACATTTGTCCAAAAGTACTATCAAGCCATTTTGACTCCTGACCTCTCAACCCTTAAACAACCCCTTCAAGTGAAGGCCTATGATCTTGATCAAGAGGACACGCCAAACTCACAGATTAGATATCAATTAGGTTAAGAAACAATTTTATTTAAATAATTAAAATTATTTTATTAAAATAAAATAACTTTATAATTCAGATTTCATTTTTTCTTTTCAGTTTTACAATTAATTGTTTATTTTATCAATGCATTTATTCAAATTGAAATTCAATAAAACTCATTTAAAATGTTTAAATAGGAGTTGAAGCTCGGGGGTTTTACGTGGATCCTGTGACAGGGGATCTTCGTTTGAGGACTCCTTACATTCAAACAGGAGCCTCAGATGGGCCTTATTTGGGTTCCATCAAAGTTAAAGCGACAGATTTGGGCTCGCCGCAAAAGAGCGGAGAAGCCATTGTTCAGCTATTTTCTGAAGACATGGTCACGCGAGAAATCCAATTCGTCCTCCCTTCAAACCCCGACTCAATCAAGAAAGAAACGCTCCGGATAGAAAAGATGCTCTCGTCGTTAACAGGAGGAATAGCCACAATACAAAACGTGCTCCCGTTCCGGTCTTCCTCGTCTTCGTCTTCGAGTTCCTCATCAGGACATCGAAAGTCGAAATCTTCCCCAAAGTCTTCAGTTGAGCAAAAGTCCGCAGCATTGTCTGCTGCTCCTTCCGATCAATCCCTCGTAACAGCCGTGGTCCAATTCCCTGTTACTGACACTCCCACAAGAGTCGACCTGACCGCTTGGCATAAAACCTACATGGGCGGAACGAACTTGGGCGACCTGGCCACAAGAAACAGTTCCAATGCAGCGGAAAAAGAAGTTTTGGTATTTACAAATATTTACAAAAACTGACTCAATTAAACTATAACTTTGTAATTATGCTATAATTTAGGAAACTTATCGAGCCGAAAACCGGGTTTTATTTTGGATCCTCATCATCTTCATTCTCTTCCTCATCATCCTGTTTGCCGTGTTCCTCTGTTGCATCTACTGCCCCTGCTGTTGGCTCCATGGCTATTGCAAAAAGTATGAACTTTCCCAACAAGACCGCGAAGATGGCCCGTCCCACTCGCGTCAACCGGACGAGGGGATCAAAGTGATGCGAGGGAGAAGAATGTCCATTGCTCCACGTAGGAGAAAAATTTATCCTGATGAACCAGATGAAATCGAGTATGAACAAGGGCCAAACTATAGGAGAGAAGCGTGGAGCGGAGACGATGGAAGAAATTTGAGAGGAGGCGGCCAACAATTTTCTAACTCACGGAGATATCCACCTAGGAAAGTCAACGATGTCGGGGTGGAAGATTGGGAATTTAACAACGGAGAGAATCGCGGGGATCCTCGGGCCGAAGAGATCGGACCAAGGTAATCTTAAATTCTCGCATACTTCAAAGCTCATCAATTCCCCCAGAAATCTTCTTGAAAAGTTGAACTGTACAAATTGAGAGGAGTTGATGTAAATTTTGTACAAAAATTAGAATAGTTACAACTAGTTAGCCACACGATGAACATTACATGTACATGTGTGTGTGAATAGATAGATTTAGGACAGATTTAGTCAAAATAACCCTAGCCGAAATAGTTAGAGAAGAACTAATCATGGAGGAAAAGTAATTGGCGAAGATTTAATAAATTGGTTCGATTGATGTTTTTAAATTTGAATGAAATGGAAGGTGGCAGAATCAACAGCGGAGAGTGAACTACGCCGGGAGCCAACAACACCCAGGTGATGATGGCTATGGGCGTCAAACGGGGTCTTATGGAGGTCAAGGAGATTTTATGAATGAACGATCGGCGTCTCAACCTCAATCAATGAGAGGGACGCAAAACACCGGCGGTGGGAGATTTTACAGGTAAGTTTAGAGATTTTACCTTATAAGGTCATGAACTATAGTTGGATAATAGTTCAAAAACTGCCAAATTCCATTCGAAGAGTTCTAAAGTTGTCAACTTGAATAGGACGGAGAACGGAGAAGTTCTTCAACTGGATGGATTCGAAGGGCGAGACGAGCATGGAAAGGATTTGCTCATGAGGAGATTCATCGATGATCAAGACCCCAATGATCATCGAGGAACTCCAAGGCAAAAAGGATACGTCTCCGAGGGGATGTCTTACATGAACGAAGGGGGCTACATGGGAACCGGCGGCTCAAGACCCAATGCCGCCTTCAACTCTCGTCGTCCTGGTCCTTCCAAAGACATGTATGACGACTATGGCCATCATGGTCACAATTCCCGATCACACCATTCCAAGGACAAGAAATCCCCTTCGAGGAAGAAGAACAAGTCGAAGTCGCCAGAGAAGAAGCACAAGTCTCACAAGGATGATCATCAGTCCAAGCACAAGTCCTCCAGGTCAAAGTCCCCCAAGAAGTCGCGATCTCACAGTCGGTCGAGAGATCGAAAAGATTCGAATCCGCTCACGACTGAAAATCTCCTCCTTGCGACGAGCTATTTACTTCAACGAGAAGAGCAAAATCCGGACATTGCCATTTTGAGTCCGAGCAGTGGGAGAACTCAAGTCTCCTATGTCCACAAGAAGGAGGAGATGAAAGGGAATGAGAATGAGTTCTTGGCCATTGAGAGCGAGGCAGACGAGGACTCTGGGATTGGCATTAACAACAACAACGGGATGAATAAGATGATGGAGAAAAAGAGTGTTTTCACCATAGCTTATGATGACATGGCCACGGCGAAAGCACTCCGTCCAGACACGGCCCTTGCCACGGACCCCGAATCGACTGATCATAATCTCAATGAGACGCTGACTGTCATCAATAATGACTTGAACCTCAACAACTCCACTATTACAAACAACAATTCAATGGTAGTTACAGATGGAGAGCAAGAAGCGGACAAAGCATAAACAATCGTCCTTTTCTTCTTCTCCTTTCTCTAGCAATTTGTCCGAGTTCTTCCGATCTTCGTTTGTTGGACTTGAAGGCTATTTTAACCGTGTGAAATGAGTTCCAATGTATATTATAATTATTAATTTAATGAGTAAATACTGTAAAGGTAGAAATTTAACGTTTACCCTAATTAACCATAAATAATAATACTAGATTTATCGTAACAATTAATAAATTGAGTATCATGATGTAATTAATCATAAATTAAGAAATTAATAATGGTTAAACACGTCAACTCAGCCCGTCCATGATTCCGTCCATTTCATCCTGAACTATGAAAAAAATTAAGAATTCAAATAAATTATCAATATACTTGTAACGCGTCTTTAGGATGTATTACTCTTGTTCCTGGCTGATACTGAATGAGAGACTTTAAAAATGATTAAAAAAAAGATTTGTGCATTAAAAAATCATTAGAGAAAAATTAGAATCTTATTGCAGTTGCAATGGTATAATGCTTCTTATTTGTAGCAATTTCGTCTATTGGATAAGGCTATAAAGGAGAATTTGGGAAACTAACCTTTATATATATATTCTTATTTGAGTTTAACAAATTGTTTTGGAAATTGAATTTAATTAATTTATAAACATAAAAAGATTAATAAATTTCAAGATGAATGGATATAAATATCTGAATAATTTAGTTTAAAGTATTAAATCACCCTAATCATATTAATCACTCCTGTAAAATGGTACGTTATGATGCTCATGATCCTTTTTTCAATAATCTATCATATTAAATCATGGATAATTAATGAATAGAATAAATATTAAATGGATATGGTTGAAAGAGTCCAAAATTTTAGCCTTGTGAAGTTTATATGATATTAAAGTAATGATGTTAAAGTAATGTGTATTAAAAGGTAAGCATATTTATAAAAACAATTTTAATTTTCAATGTGATTAGACTTAACGTTAGACTAGTCCTGATTAGATTGCAAGCCTAAATTATATATAAATGACTAAATAATACATTATCATAAACAAGTAGCATTTAGTACAATGTATAATTTATGCTAAAATATCTACTTTCAGTCCTTTCCATTAGGTAGAATGTAATCTTATTCATGTAGTAATAATAATTTAATCATTAATTAAAATAGATTTTCTTTAACCGTTTAACACAAAGACCTCTCTTCGAATGGCAAATCAAGGAAGAGCTTAATTCTTTAATAACAAATAACGTTAAAGAAACTTTAATTTAAGCTATTTATGTACTTAAATATAAGATCAATAATTAATACTTAATAATTGTAAAGAATCGGTTAAGTGAAAACTCAACCATATTCTACTCATTCTGTTTGTAAATGTACCTTATAATCAACTCTAGTCTCATACACATTGAAATAAAAATACTAAAAGAAATTGTAAAAGTACTACTTTATAATATTAGCAATAAATAAAAAGTTACGTAAAATATAACTATTTAATAATTAATTATTATTAATAATTATTCTTAAACTTAGGTTTAAGATAATTAAAAATGTTCAAGTTACTTAATGTTTGTGTATGAGTGAAGAAAACATTTAATACTACGGGTTGTACACAATATGTAATCAAAATATATCTTTAACTTGTACAGTTAACCTAAAATACTTTATTTTTTAGAAACTTCACAGAATAAAAATTCCATTAATTCATATATATAAAACAATGTCATCATTAAATACATACCATTTACTACTACTCTGGTAAACACAGACCATTTGAAATTAACTATATATTAGGTATTCTCAGTCAGTAGCCTCCATTAAAAGAGGTAATTAATCTCTGAGCTTAGGTTTGAATACTAAAAGATTTCCACTATAATAATAATAAGCAATAATTAATAGTACGCTCCTACAACACGAAAGGAGTTCAGTTTCATCTGGCACGTGTTATTAATTGACATTGTAATGAATGCAATGGTTCAGTTCAGAGTTCACATTAAATCAAAAGGATTTATCTCTTGTGTGGCATTTGAATCCTTTGTTTCTTCTCCGTTGTTTAATAAACCCGTTTAATTAACCCACTGGAATTGAATCAATAGCAGAGTGTAACGATCGAGCCCCTATCATAACACGAAATGGTCTTCTTCATTTAGACCGACAACCAGCACTTTTGGATCATCAGAGCACATACGGAGCAATTCCCTCAACATTGAAACAATTCCTTCAAAATGGAAAATACCCATTGTCCAAACCGGACCACGCACTTGTGCAGAACAAATTATCATTTTTAATAATTATTTCTTTAGACAAAATAAAATTTTGCTTGTTAGGTACACAGTGAGTGAACATTTCACTCGATTTCAAGTCTAAAAATCAGATTCAAAGTCTTTACGGTGGTTCGTAAAATAGATTTATAATAATAGAGATTCTATAATGTGTAGTAGAGCATCTCAGGATCCCATCCCATCTCAATCAAGAATTTCTTAGGATAAATTTATAGGCTCATCGCATCTAATAAATCAAACGAATACACATGTTATGTATTATTTGTTTTGATAGTTATTATCAGAGTTGATCAACAAGCAGAGCAAGTGATTTTTAGTAGACTACACAGAAATTTAATAAAAGATTTACTATGCATTATTAGCCCAAATGAATTCAAGAAGAGAGAGAAGCAAACACACGTACATGCATACTGACTGAGAGCAATTATAAATAATAAAACATTTCATTACCATAATCTTTGCATGACCATATCAATAATCGATTAAGAGGAAAATGTAGTATTTATTTACGAAACGAACAGGTAGAGTTTATTATTTAGCATAAAAGAAATGCTCTTGTTCCATTTTCCTATCTTAATTTTAATGTGTGCGAATGCTGAAATGCAATACGCTTTAGGTGAAAGCAAAGTGAAAGAAAAGCTTTTTAGCTCATTCATGCAATTTCAACTACATTCAAATGAAATGCAAATGCAAAATAAATGGTAATTCAACATTTAATTGGCCATTTTCCAGTTATGTTTGTTATTAGCTTTGAAGCCAAATTGAATGAGGATGCTTTAACGTCCAAAAGCAATATAATTTGATAAGAATTAAAAGTAAATCTGACCTTAAATCGTTATTTCAATTATTCATCCAAATCGACTAGACGAAGTAAAAGATTTTCCAAATGAATGAAAAATCGTGGCCGCC
The DNA here is from genome assembly GCA_009869795.1 of Neelides sp. FZ-2019. Taxonomy (NCBI): domain Eukaryota; kingdom Metazoa; phylum Arthropoda; class Collembola; order Neelipleona; family Neelidae; genus Neelides; species Neelides sp. FZ-2019. Next base: position 84,021 of record VJMY01000169.1, read on the forward strand.
GCAGAGTACTTTCCCCAACTTCCAAGCGGAGAAATCACCGCTGTGCTGTTGTCCTCTGAAGAATACTGGATAGCCTGAACAAACAAATAGAAACTAATTAAAAATGTTTCTTTCCCTTCCATTTCCGCTCCAAATAAAATAAAGGCCATGATTTTCTCCATTTGTTCTTACTCAGCAGCCCCTAAATACTAAAGAACTTTACTTATATCCTACAAAACTCATCGTTAGTGAGAATCCTAAATCTTTTTATTTTCACCTTCAGTTTCATGCTTAAAAGCTTAAAACTAAAAGTTTTAGAACCAACAACTCTATACATTTCTTTATGGATAATCTTTACTTTTCGAAATATCATAAGAACTCGAATATATTTTATTTAATTAATTAAATTATTATTTTTATTTTTTCGTTTTATTAGCTCTATCATTCCCAAGTCCATTCTAAATGTTAACTGCAAAGCAAACCATTTCAGTTAAGAGATGCGCAGCAATCGTGGGATCCTCAGCCTGTTTGACCGTTTCAATAATTTCTTGATCCGTCATGACTCCGTTGATGCCGTCGGTGGTGAGGACCAGGAACGCGTCCCTTGAGTGAGAGATTTCAATCATCCGGACCTCAGGCTCTGCCGTGACTCCGAATCTCTTCAGTTCCAAATCTCCAATACTTCGTGTCATAGCCAGGCGGTCATTCACGCGGCTGGTGCTGCATTTCCCGCCTGACTTCTCAATTCTTTTCTGAAATGAAAATGTTTGAATTCTTTTGAGTGTTCCTCTTCATTCTTTATCGATCTTTGTCATTGGAGCTGAAAGAGCGGAGAGATGAAAGCCGCAACTCCTTTCACCCACCCACCTTTTCGGTTAGGAGTGAAGGGATGTGGTCCGTGGTGAGTTTCCGAGGTTCTCCACCACGGCAGAGGATCGCTCGGCTGTCACCCACATGGCCAATAGCGAGTTGGCCATTCTCCCTCAGCAAACACACCGTCGCAGTCGTTCCAGAACTCACAGTCTCGGCTATTCAGTCTCATTATTACTTCACAAATATATTCACAATGGCCAAATTGACACAAATAGGAATTCAATCCGTAAAAGAAAACTCCTACACCGGACTCTTAAATTGATAGGCAAATAAAGCATTTATTTGAATTCTTTTTCTCCTTTCCGCGTAGCTTGAAGTCTCATTTATTCCTTATGAATTCCTTGAATCAAGACAAAAAACCTCGTTAAGAGAGAATGTAAAAAAAATTCTAAAATGACAAAGAGGTTCTGGGCAATTATCCCTGCAAGAATACACAATGAATTAAATAATAATTCAGTTTGTATTCATTGAAGCCTAACATGTGCAGCTTGAGCCGCACAATTTACACACAGCTAAAATATAAACAACGGTAAGGAATTCCAAATTCATATATCCGTCTAATTAATGAAAGTTTTCATTTTGTTGCAAAAATGATGTTGTTGGCATTTAATAATGAAAGCTCAAATTGAATTTCACGAAACTGTTTTAAATTAAACTCCCTCTCACTCATTAAATACACTAGGAAATACTGCTTTACTTCCCTAATTAAGTTAATCAAAAACTCCCTAGATTGGAAGAATCTAAAGTTGTAGGCGTTTTTGAAGGAAACATCCTGAAAATGTCAATATCTGACATTTCGAGTACTAGATACAATATGAATTGAAAGACATGTGTGTGTGTGAGTATTATAATTGAATTGAATTTGAACGATGGAGTTGAAAAGAATTTGAGAGGCGAGGAAAACGAGGGTGGTGAGGTTAATGAGAGAAAGTAGCCACTTATAGTTAATTATTCAAATGGAACTCTCCTGCGGTTCCAATGCTGTGACGAAGGAGAATCGGGAACTTGTAATTAAATTTCCTCTCTGGATGCCTTGACTAGTTGAGCAAGCACGTCAATCCTTTCTGCTAAATACATTCCGTTATCTCCCTCAGCCGCGAGAGATTCATCCCTTAACGATATTACTCCTCGGAATGACATGAATTCGAGACCTAATAAATAGATCCATCACTACATTACACACATCCTTCCCTCAGGTCATTCTACATCTAAATAAATACCCTTCCCCGACCCTTGTTCATTTATCTCGCTTCAATACAGACAACTTGGGAAAACTTGAAATGTTTCTCTTTCGCCAAATCCACTTGAAAAATGATCTCGCACTCGTATTTTACGAAAATGATCTTATTAGTCTATTTTTATTTAGCCCATTAATCCGCAAGATCTCAAAATTTTTCATGTCAGTACTATGTGTACATTCATGTTAGTATATAAATAAATATTTTATAATGAACAAATAGTCTTCTTTTCCAGCATGTACTAATAAAGTTTAGTATACAAGATGGTTTTATATTAAATTATTGTTTCTCGTCAGTTTCTCGCATAGCTATTCCTATTGAAATATTGATTTCCTCGTCCAACTACACAAAGTTCCAACTAAAAGTAAAATGCAATTTCAGCCGTTCATTTGAAACTCGAAGAAACCCCAAACTTTATTTTCACATTATTAATATTAAAATGATAAAATATTAAATATCAGTGTACTGGAAAGACTTCAAAGACACTAGAAGAGTGAAATATCGATTGAGAACATTATGGAGATTGGAATGATGACGCAAAGAGTAAAATTCTCTCAATATTGCAATGATTTACATCCGGGACAACCGTTTCATTTTTTCATTGCCCAGAAGGCTTTCGAATCTTCCAGACCACCTCAATTTAAAGCCTCAATATTTTTTTTGCCGCGATTTACTTATTGAATATCCTGCTTGATTTATTTCCATCTTCTAAATATAGATATTTTATTAACTTCATTTCACTCAAATCATGAATAAACTTCTAATATTCACATATGAATGAGATTGAGATTCGGCCGAATAATGTTTTAAAAAAATTCTTAAATATAAATTAACTTGCAAAATGTAAAATATATCCCTTTATATCTTATTTTATTCATTTAATTTATTTCTAATTAATGTAGAAATATTTTATAAAATTTAAATCATAATGCATTCCCATCAATATCATTATTTAAAATGTAAAGTTTAGTTATCATTTCAACATTGAATTTAAGGTAAAAAAAAACATTTTTAGCTTGCCTTTCTTATTGAAATTGAACCATCGGGCAAATGCATTATTAACTTCTAGAAATGAATGATGAAGAACGGAAGTGAGATCCATCTCCTCACTCCTCTCAAGCCAAAATGAAAGATGTTTAGGAAGCTGCTGAGCGACGAATCTTGAACATGATGAGCCGCCATGTCCATCAAACACGGCCATGTAAATGATATTCCCTCCTTTTGAAGTCTTCAAGGTTTCAATTCCATACTGATCTTCCTGTGTCGGCCTTCGTCCTTTCACACTGCTCACTCCGATGGAGTCCTTCAGAACTTTCGGGATGAGCTTTCCTTTCGCAATGCTCGCATCAAGAATTAAAGGAAGATCCGTGGCCGTGTCCCAAGTGCCTAATGAGTCGAATAATTCTGGTCGCTTTCCCCGTTTCGACTTCCCAAGCCCTTTGCCCAGCCCAAGGCCCGTGGACTCGCTAGACTTCTTATCAGACTTGTTACTCTTGAATCGCCGTGAAGGGCCGTGATAGCACATTTGGATCAAATTGTGATTGAATAGAAGGGGATGGATGAGTTTAGCTGATGACAATCCTCTTTGGAATCCGGTCGTAACGATAATCCCCACCATTCTGCGACGTTGAAGGTATTGTAAATAAATACAAATGGAAGCCTCAACTGTGCTATCAAATGAACTTCCTTTGATGAAAGCTCCCTAATTCAATTTCATTAATTCTGGAAGATCCTGTGAATATAAAAAAACAGGATTTAAACATCGTTAATAACTTATACAAAAGTCTTGTAAGATATAAAATTTGGGTATATAGAATTTGTAAATGTTTCCTATATTTCTACTTGCGTAATACTTATGAAGAATGAAGATCATGAACTTTATTTATAAACCCTTTTAATGCCTAAATACAAAATAGATAAATTCAAAAGATACTGTACAGGATATGAAGGAACGCTGAAATTTATCAATGTCATATCCATAATCTTTGGAATTAAATGATAATGAGACAGTATGCATGAGTTCAAGTCTGCTTATGAACATGGAATATGAAGAGTTTATTTGAGAATATCTTTCTTGCTAATGAGGAAGCCTCATGCATGGTTAAAGTGATGATGAAAATGATGGTTATGAGTTCCATTAAGTTAAGAGGTATGCAACCTACTTAACATTAGCGAATGCATAAATAAAAATAAATAAAAATTGGCATTCAAAGTGATAAATATAAATATTTTGTTTTTGATTAATAAAGTTTCCGTCAAATTTTAAATTAATTTTTTTTACAAAATGAATTTAAGCTGGCTAGCCAGGTAGAAATACGAGTGAATTGTCCAATTCGTGAATTTTGGATTTTCTGTTCTTATTTACCTATGTAAGTAGTTCATAGGAGAATAAAATAAAGGATTGGTTTATAGCATGAACGTGGATTTTCATATAAATGATCACTACTTCACTAAAACCCTTATGTTCTAAATTCACAAGTTCCTAAATCCATATGGTCGATCGAAGCTGGTAGTAAAAATTCTTCATTGTGAAAATGCAAATATGGTTCACGAAAACCAAGAGATTCTACCGAAAATATGGTTGTGGTTCGACAACTCGCTCATGACATAATAATTTAAGCATAATTCTATCTTCTACCCAATTGCAACTTAACAAGTGTTTTCAACTTATGAATCTCCTTATTTTCATGCAAGAAATTCAAAAAATATCATTTCCATTTAGGATTTACACAATTTGTCACCAACTCTCAATTGACAAGTTTCAATTTTGAAGTTCAGAGTTATCAGTTTTTAAAAGTGTCTCTGAAAAGAGTTTAAATTACTTTCCCACGTATTTTCTAGTATAGCAATATCACCTCATTTTTATAAGAACATCTCATGGAGTGTATAAAAATGGAATCAGAGTTTGTGCTTCAAATACATAGATTCGGGTGAGCAAATGTTGAATTTCCTCCAATCAAGCCTCTTTCTCAAATCCAAAAAAGAAGGAAAAGAAGGGTATTATAAGAAGATTAGAAAGTTTCTACACATATCCGGACTTTCAAATTACTTTTTCTCTCACAAAACTCTCTGAGGCTAAAAAGGGCTCAAGCCTTGTTAGCGCAAAAAGAACTTTAAATTTCATTTCCTAATCTTTTTTGTCTAGAGGATATGTAAATTTAGAAGATCCAAATAAATGAGCAATTGTAATTGAATATACCAGTATGTACGTATTTATGAAGCATTTTCTTGAAAGAAAATCCCTCTCATAAAGCCGAAGAAATTCCTACAATTCCAATTGACTCAAGAGCCCAAGACCCAATATGACTTGCATTAGACTCCTTCAGTCATTTGAAAGATAAAGTAAATACAGAAAATAATCGTATCCTCAAGAAACTCTTCCATTGTTACTGATATTGCTTCCATATAAGCCAAATAAACAGAAAGTATTATAGGAATCATTATTTTTAAATACCAATCCTATTTATTTACTTGGGTGGTTTCATCAACTAAATTGTAGGGCTTTTAAAGTTCACTGAACCTTGGAGTTGTCATTTAGGAAATAGTGAAAGCAAAGGATTTCGCTATTCACTATTTTAAAAGCCTTACTCAACCCAACAGGTGAATTGTTCTCAAATACTATTGCAACTGCAACAAGTTTCAAAGTTTTTTTTGTCTTGAAGCTTTTCTTCACTTCATACATGTAACTTGCTGGCTCATAAAGGCCTCATTTTATTTATTAACCAATAAATCATTATTTTCTCTAGAAAATGAAAATGATAAATTCTCAGAAGTCTTTCGTGAACCAAATTAAAGTATAATATATCACATTTTTAATTGTCCCATTTGTCAGGTGAGGCGTGTGAAAAATTTATAACGCTTCAAATGACAAAATGCAAAAATTGTATAAGCAGAGGAAAAGTGTTTTTATGTAACGTCTATTTAGTTCTTGAACACATCACAGGCACATTCAAATAGAATTTATAATAAAAAAAATTAGCTTAGCACATCGTATAAAGTTTAATTAAATGATAGAAGCTTCCGCAAGGATGTGCATAATAAGGGAGGAGTTTAATAAGCGTTGGTCGAGGAGAGATAAGAGAGTTTCCCCTGCTTTCTCTCATCTATTTACGCGAGCGAGCTCAACGTGTGTTATGCCTAAATAATCGATTTATAGGGCCAGCGCAGGCTCCAGCGACGGACGGAGTCGACGACGATGAGCAACAATTGCATTGTCGCCACGCATTCTAAACTGTTGCTGAGCCGAGGACATTGGCGAGCTCCACTCCTCCTGCCTCAGTTCTCAACCACCAGCCCGGCAAGAACTAACACTCCGAAGACTCACACATATTGCCACACACGCAATATCAAATTACAATCAATTCCGATTATCCCCTACTTCCCTCATTTATGATTTCCTTCTAAATTATTTATAATTTGGAAATATTGAGGAATTGTTCAGAATGAGTCTTGGGTTTTAATTTTGTAGCTCCTTCTATACCTTAATGACACACTACGATTTAATATTTAAATTTTAACATTTCCTGGAGTAAATTAATAGGAAGAGTTTATTGGGACAAGTAAGTGTTCAATTACATTTTTTATTTACTTTATAGGCCTTCCTTGTACTTATGAAAGATATGAGTAGAGAATGATTGAGAGGGAAATGAAAAGGCAAATATTTTCTTTTCCACAGTGAAGAAGAGCGTAGCGAAGCCCGTTCCTGATAAAGACGGGAAGGGAAAGAAGCCGGCTGCTAGAACAGATAGTAGTAAGCTCTCATATGTTATGTTCTCCGAGAAATGAGGGGAAATGTACCGCCCGAAGTATTCAAATGCTTTCACCATTCCTACTCGACATGTGCGGAGAAAGTCCCGCAATTATCAAAGTTGCCCCATTTCCCTTAGCTCTTTCTTCTTTGGAATTTTACAATTTTACAAATATTAAGCATTTAATTGAATTAAAAAGTTAAAGATGCTTTAAAATTTTTAAAAAATATTTTTCTAATAAATAAAATTAAAGTCAAAAGTTAAAATTAACATTACCTTTTAGTTTAGACAAATAGTAATTATTGAATACTTTTCTAAATTATTACAACGAAATGTCATTTGAAAATGAAATTGATACTATTGAAGGGAGCAACCTGATGGGAAAATTCACCCAAAGCGTAAGAAGAATTGTTCAAGACGTACGAGATGAGGGAGCACCAAGTAAGTCAGAATTGATTTACATTCAGACTAATATTTGATTATCCATAAAATATTAAATTCCTCATAATTTAATATACAGCGAGTGTCATTACTCATTAGTTATGCACGTTTATTAAGGTATATATATATCTAATATTTACTTTTGTATTGACTTTAGACCATGATGAGTTTGATGAGAAATATGAGTTTGTTGACTTTTTTTAAGTAAATAGCACAATGAGTATTGAAGCATATGGGAAAATCTATCCATTTTTTAGCTTGCCAACTTTAGGCCTAAATCATGATCATGTTTTATATCAAAACGGCGAAGTTTATGCAAAACGGTAAAGGGTTGATACCAATAAAAAATGATATATACTCCAGCCACGATTAAACCGAATGTTTGAGGCGTGCTTTTTAACATCATAAGATCAGATAGGAGATCAATAATATTGCAATTTACGTTATTTAATTAAGCAGTCTCTATTATAATTAAGAGTGATTAAGTTTAAATGGCATGTCCAAACTACAATGCCGGATTTCTATCCTTCATTCTTGCTTCACCAACCCGCTCAAAATACTGGAAATTCGAGAATATAGTGAAATCCACAATAGCGAGTACGTAAATATTATAAAATAATACAAAAGTCCTATTTAAATACCAATAAAATTATCCAAGCACAAGAATACAAGCTTGTAAACCTACACACTTTACTCTGTATATCACGCTATTTAAAGAAAATACAATAATAATACAATAAGTATAAATCTTGAATAGAAACCAACGTCACTTGCATCTCATTAGTAAAACAGAGTAAAACTATAAGTAATCAATATTCCACCACAAATATTTTGAATAAACACCGTATTGTTTATACATTCAAAAGCAGTTCAAGTGGCTCAAGTGAATTTGAATATAATTGAAGAAGCAGCTTAATTTCTAATTAACATAAAACGGGAAGAGCAAACCATACGTTTATACACCCAAGTTTAAAATGTCTATTTGAAACGTGAAGATGATTATTATTTTATCTCTTCAAAGAAACGAAACATAATCATATCTTTACATTATTTGCATTGAAAAGGAACATTCAAGAAGGAGACTTGGGCAAATATAATTCCACTCATTTCAAACTTAATTGATGTAAATATTAATAATATTAAAAATAGATGAGTTAACTCTGCTTCGACTTCATTTCAATTCCTCATTTTCCACTCTGTACTTTCATCTCGTTTTAATCTCCCAGTGTTCTTCAACTAGTTGTTCAAAGTCTGTTAACGAGATTCATTCCCTGAGGCTTAGGAAGTAATATTAGGGAAATGAAAAGGAAAATAAATATTTAATTAGCCATCTTCCTATTATCTCTTTGTTGTGAAATACTCTGCTCATCTGTGAACTTTCTTCGGAAATAAACCAATTATGTAGTCTTATTTAAATAGTGAATCTGACCTAAGCCACTCACATTAATATCAATTTTCTTTGAAATTAAATACAAAATTATTCCGTTTTCATTTTATTATCGTAAATCTATATCTTGTAACTTTGTATTTATCGAGTCCCTGATTTTGGGTCTTGAGTGCTCTTGTCAATCTTTGATGCTCAATTGTGATCTGAATAATCATTAATCAATCTGAAATTAATAATTAATTATTCAACATGTCAAGAAGGGGAATGAAAGGTCATAAATCTGGCTCAAAATGCTTTTATCAAAAATACTTTTGATAATTTAATTAAATTAATAAGTTAGTAATTGACTTTGAGTCAATTAATATAGATTTTAACAATTAAATCATTGACAGGTGGTCAGACGAAAGAGGAAGCGATGAAGACGCAACTTCGGCTTCACACAACCCGCCGCCGGCTCGAGTACAATTACGAAACGGCCAAAACGGCTCTCGTGAACCTCCACGGGGAATATGACAGATCAAAGGAAACTCTGAATCCTGTCACTCGTTACGCTCTCCTCAAAACGATGATCAAAGTACGTACTATTAACTCAATTATTTTATGAAACAAGGGGAAATTAGAGTAATTTTCCCTCTCTTTTATTCTTTCCCTTATATCACTTGTTCTTTACTCCCATCCAATTATAATGGATTGATTCCATTAGGAGGCCTAGTCAAATGAAGAAAAAAAGTTTCCCATGTTGAGCATAAATTGAGAGTAAATCCTTCGCAAAAAGGAAATAAAAGAGGAAAGGGCTATAAAGGAAATTCTCATTTAACCATCCTGATTGCCTTACCTCAAGAGTGCTTCATAAAATATTTTATACACTAAATAATTTTTAAATTAAAAAATTCCTTTGACTTTGAGGAAAGCCAAGGAAGTTATTCCAAATTATGGTAAAGACGAAGAGGAATCGGAATTGCCTGCTAATGATTTTGACGGATTAGTTGCTAAAAGGATTGAAGAACCCCCAAATGTGTTCAGATGGTAAAAGACCCAAAGTTCGGAATTTCTTCCTTCTCACTCAAGTCAAAAGAAGAGGGTTATTTTTATATGCTCGGATCTTGAGAGTCTCGTAGAATTCGTCCATTTAAATTTTCCACTCTGGTTCACTCTCTCCTGCTTTAAAATTCTGATTTTGAAAATTGCCTCGACTCCTCCAAGAATCACCTACAGCTAAGAACGTATCTCCTTGAGACGCCAGGATGGGCCAATTCAACAGCGAGCTATTTGACTTGGCCATTTATATTATATAATATATAAAATAGCTAGAACCCAAACTTATATATCTAAAATGAAGTTATATGGAAAGGGGTTTTATAATATAATATATACATAATATATTATTAGATAGAAAACTATAAAAGATAGTGCCTATACCTTTGAATGCTCGAGTGAATTTACGTAAGCTCTCTCTGAGGAAGAGATTCGATAAGCGATCCTAAGAGTGGAATTGGTGAAAGTCGTCTGCTTAGCCCGTCTCGACGTCACTGGGCAATTTGCATACGAAGGACTCGCCGTCGTCTCTTTCCCCCTTTTGGTTTTAGTTCATTTGAGAGAGGAACAATAGGACAGGGGTTCATTAGCATTAATTGAAATGGCCCCAAACCTGGTTGACTAACACTCAACCAGGACCGACGGACACTTTCCAAATTGATCACTCGATTAACACTCGCGACTTCGGGATCTTTGAACTTTTATGGCTCGCATTGAGAGACTAATCTCTTTTTATCATGAAATCTTAATCGAATCTCATTTTGAAAGGTTCTTTTATGATCGATGTTCCCTGGTCTCTATAATTCCCCAATATCAATCATACGAAAAATCGGAAGGTAGGGCGAGATCGATTAGTTATGAATTTCATAACGAACCAAGAGAAAATAAACTCATGGTGTATTTTCTCATACTGCTTTGTTCTCTCATATAGTCATAGCAGAGCCAGACAAACCATTTTCTTCAATATGTTCAGATAAGCACATGGTTAGATAGGGAGAATTTGGATCTTCTTGCCCAACGTTGAATTTATAAAGATAAGAACTTTAATGAGCTGATGAAAAATAATTTAATTGGGTTTGGGGTTATAATCGTTTTTAGTTAATTTGGAAAATTTTGCCCAATTTCTAGATAATCTCTTTATTTTCGTGTTCAAAATTGTTCGAAAACTATTAGTTTTCCCAATTTACTCGAAATGTAAGGATAGAATTCTTCTAGGAAAACCCACCCCGTTGAATAGAACTGAGTCAGAGAGGTCTGAAAGGACGAGAGACTTGGTGCTAAAAGAGATTTAGGAAATACATAAGAAAGTTTTACAAAGTCAGCAATGAAAATCAGCGATTTTCTCATGCGAATCAAAAGAAGAAGAGAGGAAGTCTAAAGAATCCTTTCTCTCATCTCAAACTTTCATCCTTAATCCTTCACATCCACGCTATTCTATTTACTTCGAACTACTTATGACCTTCAAGAGTTAATCCTTTAGTAGCTAAATAATCTTTAAGTACGTGAGTTCTTTATTAAACCTTCCCTACTAACTGTAAGTGGGAATATTAGAATTTCTGTCAAATTCTTGGGAAAAATTTTATTTATAATAAGCATGAACAAGGTTAATTGATCAAAAGAAGAATTGACGTCTTTTTGAGCCAAACGAGATTGAGCATCAAATGAATGAAAGGCCTTTTATATTTTTATTTATGCATAAATGCCCTCGAATCTCATGAGGAAAGACTTCAAATTCGCTCGATTCATTTCTCCATCATATGTCTATTTCCAATTTCATTATTAACAAATGCCTTTTAGGATGAATGCATTTTTACAAACAAATCAATTTTTTATTTCTTTGACCTTTCCCCTTATTTGATATAAATAGTAGATTTCAATACATATAAGTGCTGTTTTATTCCACTATTTAATGTGGAATAAAACATTTCCTTTTAAATAAAATTTAGTGGGTTATATTTTAGTGTGTATTTCGCTTCTATATTTTATTGTGCATTTTGTCTCCGCAAACTTAATTCTTTCTGTTTAAATATTTCGTCCTTTATTACAATGCTCTTTGACTGATTTAATCTCTATTTTTATTGTGATCTTATTAGTTCAAATGTTCAAAGGATTGTTCGTTAGTTCAATGTATCTAGTATCATAATAAATATTCAAAAGATAAAGGCTATTATATCTTAGCATGTAATAATGAATTTAGGATTCTTTGTTTGTCCGTAACTTGAAAAAGATATCCTAATCCTTGAAAAATAAATATTCCGAATATGATTCTTTGGTAATCTTTTCCCTAGATATTGAGAGTAGGAAATCTCCTTCTTGCGGAATTGAAGAAGTCGAGCAAACAAAGAGAAGATGAATACCTTTCCCTATCTTTTCCCCAATGTAAATACTCTTCCTTTCTCTCGAAAGTCTCAATTGAAGGAGAGTTGTACTCAGCTCCCCTTCATTTCATACCGCGTCATATACTCCTGGTGGAAGTCTCCTGAATTCCAAATGTAAACAGAGAGCGTGAAGGCGTATGGGAGTCCCTATTTGTTTGGAGCTAAGAATCAAGCTAGGAAGGCAATCTGAGATGGAAATGGGAATGTATTCCATATTCAACTCATTCCTCGACCAGCCTGGAATCTCATAGTCAATCGGATGACTTGAGGGGAAAAAAGTTTTTCTATGCAAACAAATAAAAGGCCGCCTCTTCCGCCAGCCACCAATCCACCATATTCATATTATGAAAACTACGCACAGGAAATTTATATAACTCCTATGTAATTCCACAGTTAGGACCCCTAACTTAGGAGAAATTGAGTAAAAGCTGAGGATAAGCGGGAGAAAAAGCCTCAAGTGTTTCCCTTGATATTAGAGAAAAACGTTGGGTGGATTCGGGGAATTCGGGCTCATTTGACAGTCATGTTTCCTCTAATGGAAAATTAGAATGGCTCAACGTGGGTTCTGTCCTTTTAATTCCTCTTTACCTTTCTCCTTGTCTCCCTCCGGAGTCATTGAGCCAGCAGGGCCGTTAGAAAAGAAAGGCTCCTTTGACTAAAAATTCCTTATTTAACTTCACCTTAATGATCCATCTAGCACTTAAAAGACCAACCCACTCGTTCATTTGAGCCTTCATTAAGAATAATCTCATCATCGTAGTAAATGATTTTACTTTTCATAATCAACTTTTATTCACTCGGTTTTTATATTCATGGAGAATTGAAATTGAAGCTAGAGGCCAGGAATTTCAAACCCTTGAACAGAAAAAGGATAAGAAAAATAGAGGTGTAGTGTGTTGTAAATGGGGGAGCAGGCAAGGGGCTGGTGCTGTCTTGAGGTGCAATGAGTCGAGCGTTGGGAACTCTCCTCAAGTGTGAGATGAATTAGCCGACTCAATTCACTTTCCCTTCAAGGGAGGAACTGGAGTGAACGAGCTCCCAGAGTGTTCAGAATCGATACTTCATTCCCACGTATCCACACTAATGAGGACACATATACCAACACTGGACACATTGCCAATAATGCCCGATACATCGAATCCTCTATGTCTGTGGAGGAGACTCTATAGCTATTATATGATATCTAGTTATTTGCCTAGACAAGACCAAGGAGCCTTAAAGCACATTCCGAACTTCATCCAATCTCACCTAACCTTACATTCACATGAAACCAAGTAAAAGCCACTTGATTTAATGGAAAACAGACTGTTGCTCTCAATTGCAATTCCTCACTAGTTCCTAATAATCTATTATTCTTTCATTAAATAATAATAAAGTATGAACTTTTCCTTAATCATAATCCACTTCAATCGAACTATTTAACAATCGACAAATGTTTTAATATAAAAAATTAATTATTATTTTTATTCATCAAGTTATCAATTTTGATGATTTAAATTTTTTCTTAATTTGTAGCAAGTTGCCAGATTGGAAACGGAATACTGGACATTGGTGGACTTTCCTAAACAGGAGAAACAAGAGCCCGTGCACGTGTACGTCCTCCGAGCCTGCACGACTCTCGAGAAGATCAACCAGAACCAACGGGAAGTGAACTCGGCCGAATTGGAAGAACGACTCCGAGACGAGAGAGAACGTTTAGAAGGCATCATCTTTTATATATTTTCAAACAAATGAAAGTACTGGAGAGAATTCTTTGGAAGTCTCAAAATGCGAGATAAATCTACTCTCTTTAAATATTGAGAGGAGAGGATTAATTCCAAAACCAGTAGTCTCGTAATGATATCCAGAAAAGAGAAAGAGGAGAAGAGAGAGAGAGAGACCGAATGGAATTAGTCAGCTTAATGAAATTCCTTCCCTGTGGTCTCCTTAAATGCCTTAAGCCGTTAAACCCCAAAACTTCGTGAAAGTTATGAATACATAATTGCGCGAACCTTATTTTCCTCCCTTCTGCTCTGTCTTGGAAGCTTGGAGACGTGGAAGGGCGGATGAGAAGCTTCCCATGCAAATCCCCTTTCCTAAAATAATACACGTGGCCTTTTGAAGGAAGACGAGGAAGTAAATTAATTTGACTCAATTCGAAGGGCAAAGTTGAGCAAGGAAGATTCACCTTTCAAGAGAGTCTAATTTGATAATTCACTTTTCCTCCCTTTCATCAACATCATTTTCACACTCTTCGGAGTCTTTATCTCTTGAAATGAAGACATGATTAGATTATCTCACTACTTCCGTTGAGAGGAATACTCCTTTTAACACTTCATTATCAAACTTGAAATTTGGTCAATACTTGATGAACTTAATGAATTATTCAAAGTCCTTCTAAACTTATAGAATTTAACAAGTGCGTTAATTTAAACAGCTTTTCAACAATTCATGTAGTTTCAAATTTTTGGATTTTTGCCAGAACGTTCTCCAAATTATTTATTAATTATTTAATAATAATTAAATTAATCTGAAATTTATTACAAGGCATCAAAATGATTTTTATCGTTTTTAAAACACTTAATCTTTAAAATCTTAAAAAACTAACTGACAATGAGTTTTGTGAAGAAAAAAGATTTGGTTATTTATGTATCTACTTGAAGTAATTTGAAATGGAGCTGTAATGATGAAAAATAGTTCAATTCATATTTCAGACATGACTTCAACGCAGATCGAGGCGGAGAACACTCAGATAATTAATGATCTCTATCGTCTACTCAAGCGGTACACCGGGCTGAGAAACCTCATTCGGAAGCTCTCTGTGAGTCATTTTCAAACACGTCTCTGCACATTACATCCGCCACTAGTCCAAATAGGAGAAAGTTTCTCCTCACTTAATTTCCCTATAGGGCGCTCTATATTACTTCCAACAACACCCCAAGACTCCTTTAATTCATCACCTCAAATTATAAAATACAAACGTCAGGATTCGATAAGGCTAGTTACTTAAAATGCTTGTAAATAAGTATTATAGAAGATATACTAAATATTAATTCTCTATATATATTATATCAAGTCTTAGAGTTGACAGAACTTGACATGCACTTGGATTTTGATGTTTTTTTTCACTATGCAAATAATATGTGCCATCGGGTTGACAGGAATGGTCAACGTGACTGAGCGGATTGCCATTATGAAAAGTTAACAGTGGAACTCTCCAGGCTATTATTATTATTATTATATAGTAGTTTTAAGCTTATAGTCAGGAATGGTTATTTAGCTGACCTCACTTCTCTAGATCCTCTCCTCCACTCTATTTACGATTACTGCATTTTATTTTGGGGGAAAAGAGTGTGATAAAAGGAGAGCATATATGAGATTTGGGGAAATGTTCAAACTCTCGAGAGTCTTCCCTTTTTCACCATTAGCGTGAATTGGAAATCCGATTGGATCGTCTCTTATTCTTGCCCCATCACTTCTCCTATTTCCCGACATCCCCACCACTACTTATAATGACAGCCCAAATTCGCATTTCCACACTTTAACTCACATACAAGACCCTATTTATTTTGTTTGGAATTCTCGAAAATCTTGACTTTTCCCTTTAGTTTAACAAAATTGTAATTTAGCTTTTAAAACTTTTAAAATAAATGAAATAGTTTAACCAAATAAAATAGTATTAAATGTTAAATGATTTAAGCAAATATAAGCTTTGCTCAAAAGTTAAAAATTTCACTATGAAAATAATACCTAGAGCATTTTAAGAATTAGTACTTAATATTTAATAATAAACTTTTTACCAACTTGCGTAAAAGTTCATAAGCAATGAGCACAGCTTCAACACGTATATACACAAATTGGAGTCAAAAGTAAATATAATACTTGGGTAAATAAAATGTATAATTGTTCAAATTGAGTCTCGACTCCGTAGTATCATGAATAATCTTCCAAAAGGAATCGAAAGGAGTTTGACGTGGATGGGAGGAAAGTCTCTGCACCTAAGTCTTGCATTTAAGTGCGATGTAGTCAATTCTCCTGGGGAATCTCAATTGGGGTTTTGAAAGAGGAAAAAAATTATTTGCTGGCCCGAAAGGCCCCATTTGCATTCGTTGGGATTTAGGGGAATGCTAATTGAAAAGTAGAGGAGAGAGTTGGAGGGAAAAGAAAAGAAGATTTTATGTAGGAATCCGTCTCCTTCCTTTGAGCCCTGAAGGGATGAAGGGAAAAAGCGGAGAAGAAAATCGATCCAGCTCGCTCTCCGAAAAGTCCGCCAACTCTAGAAGTATATTTCTTATACGCTCCACACTCACCACTTTCACCCTTTTTATCATAAACAGCAAATCCTCTGTCGCTCCTCCTCGCACGTTAAACTCGGGCTTGGCAAGAGCTATGATGTGTGTATACCCCTCCGTCTCCTCAAAAAATCTTTCGATATTTGATAAACTTCGACTCAGAATACCTTTTTTTCATAAATTTTGACTTTATAATCGAAAATGTTTCTCAATTTGCTTTGCTAACTTTATTACAACCATCAAAGTAAATATTGTTTCATCCACATTTCTATTAATTCACAATAAACATACATTTATTAATAATGAAAGATTCTAAAACTTGTTCAGAGGAAAATTAAAGGAAAAGAAGCTATCTAATGTAATTTGATCCCATTTCTTATTAAAGCTTTTCAAGAAAAAAAATTACGGCTCTTTCGATTCGAGCTTTATTTATTATTTGCAATTATTTATTTAATAGATGGATTCAATTGGTTGAGCATCATCTCACTAAATTTTAAGTACGAAAGATAGGGATTAATCGAAATAAGATCGTCATTTTAAGATCCGATCTCGTTTTAGGACTCGGACATGAAAAAAGCCCTTTGGTCAAGAAGGAAATCAAATGAAATGGAAAACAGGGAGTTCTGTAGATAAAGTTCCAAGATAAACAGTATTAAGCACTTGTCTTTTAGCAAACTCTAATTACGATTACGATCTCAAGTTTATCACGAGATTTATTAATATTTTTTAGTATTAATGAAAAGAGGAAGTTTGAAGGGGGAAATTCAGGGCAAATGGTCCAAGGAGCGTCTACTTTGATTTTATTAAAGGCATAAAAGAAGGGCTCGGAGGTTTATGAGGAGAAATCCCGGAAAGCTCCTTCACACATGTTGTTTTGCGAATTCGAAACACGTGAGAGGGAGAGAGAGATAAAGAGAAATATCTCTTGATTAAAAGCCATTCTTCGCTCAAATATGAATTGAGTGTAATCTGATTGAGTATAAATTGGATTATAATTCTATCGACTCACGCACACGTTTTACCTGTCTCAAAGGCTCAAGTCTGAAGGTCCAATAATTAAATTGCCTCTCATAAGATTCGTCTTATCTTAATCGAATAAACCCCCTCCGTTCCTCCTCTGTCATTCTCAATCTCATGAATAATGAAAACCAAAAGACACTCAAGAAATTGAAAAGATAGAATACAGATAAAATCAAACGTCTTCTTGACTATTATAATTAATATAAAGCTAGATATAGCTTTCATTTCCCCATAGGCAAAGGTTAAAAGTCAGAATAAGGTTATATATCTTCTTTAAAACCTTTAGTACCTCTATTAAGACATTAAAGATAAATTAGAAAGAATAAGAAATTAAGTAATAGAAGCAATAATATTGTAGTGAAATATAAATAGTAATGCAATATGTATAAATTAAAGATTATTTGATTTGTTTTACAGAAAGACTATGTTTCGTCAAAGTACTACCCGATGTTCCCACGCTATCACATTCTCAAGGAGTTGATCCGAAATATTGTGAATGACCCTAATTATGTGAGTTGTCTCTTTATTTGATTTCTTTCTTTCATTTCCTTTTACTATGTTTTCTCTATATACTTTATGATTTTCTTTTGAACTCAAGATGGAAGTCTTTGGTACAAGCCTCGTTGATTGATCCCCTTCCTATATAATCAAAAGCCAATCCTTCACACATGCACTCTTATTAAAGTTTAAATTCGCTCTCAGCACTTTGTAAGACCGACCTTATTCATTTTTTTTAAAATTTTTTCATCTTAATTTATTTTATGATTTGATTTGATTTCAGATTAATCCATACTGAACCATTTTTTTACCGGAGCATTCCAAAATTTATAAAATATTTCATTTCATTATTAATTATTTAAAATTCTTTAAATATTTTTCAAATGTAATGTTCAATTATAATTTATTTTGATATTTTGCTCACTTACCACATGTATATTAATAAAATATTACCTCATAGTATATTTAATGCAGAGTTTAAGTTATTAATAATAAGGAAATTGATAAGGCTGTAATTAAATAGTCAAACTCGAAGTCTCCTAATTAAAGATAAAATAGTGCATTAATTGTTCTATCTTGTATCTCTTATGGTATTTAAGAGATTGTCTCTAAATATTCAAGAATCCCATATCAGTTGCTCTGTGGGAGCACATGGGAATTTAATCCTTACTATCTAAGCATATTACAAAGGATAGAGGAGTATGCTATATTGCTATATACCATGTATACAACAAAGCAACTACTTTCATAATTGTATTTACTAATCAACTAATTTATTTAGAAAGGCAAATTAATAAATTGTAAGTTGCAGAAGCTCTCGTACCTTAGCTTGGAGGCTTTTGTGATTCATGAAATTATTAAAACCTATTATGCCTTTTTAGTACCTTAAATTAAAAATATAAAATCACATTAGTATATGGTGGAAATTCATTTTTATGAAAATTGTAATTAACAAATTAATATTATTAATAGCTAATAGCAATTAATACTATTCTTGCGATTTAAAAAATTTCAATAATTTTGTCCTTGCTAGTTTTTGCCTGTGATTTATTTATTCGATTTATAATCAAAATTAAGATTAATAGCCAATGTATTCTATTTCGTTCCATCTAGAATATTTAATTGTTAAATTATAAATTATTTTGTCATCCTTATGAAATATCGAAATGGTCTTAATGTTCAATTTGCTTCGTGTGCTATCTTTAAAACAAGTGTGCTCTGGGATTAGTCATGTAAACGTCATATAATTAGAAATGACTTTTATCTCAATTATAATTCAAAGAATTGGTATCGCATTATGTAATGATTGGATTGGAATATAATTAAGTATAAGCATTAAGTAGGACTACAAAGAGTATATTTAATGTAATACTGCAATTTAAGTGAGAATGATATAATGTATCGATTTAAAGAATTACAGAGAATTCATGGATATTTAGAAAATGATATAGAATTTTTTGCTAGTTGGAAGGTAAATGAGCAAGTATCTTGGAATAAATGATGCTTAAATAAATACTTGTTAGATTCAAGTAGAATGTTCTAGACACACTAATTAGTATAGTAATTAAAAAAGCTCCTCCATGCATTACTAACTGAATGTAACTACATAAATGAAATATCAAATTAAGATATATAGGATTACAAGCCATTAACTTGAAGAATCACAAGTTTAGTCCAAGATATATAAATAAAGTTCTCTTTGTACAAAAATGGAAAAGTTAAGAGAAGTTTATTAAATGTATTGAAACTTATTTAATTAACAAATTGGAGTTTGGAAAATTGAATTTCATAAATGTGAAAAGGGGAGCTTTAACTCAATTAATTAAAATTTAATTTCTCTCTTTTGTAATTTGTAAAAGACCAAATCTCATTCAATGCAAAATCCATTTAAATCAATTGTTCGACATTCTAATTGTCAGTATTATATCTAAATTACATAAGTTAAGTGCTAACTAATATTTATAAATACAAAGCGTCTCACTCTTGTTGTAATTTGTATTCACTAGTTCATGGATATAAGACAAATGCAATATTCTATATTATCAAACTATTTAATAATAAGAATTAAATTAAACACTGAAATTTTATTTTAATCCTATTAGAAATTAATGATAATAAATTATATTAATTATTTAGGATAGAGAAAGTCTAGATTGAATCTTGTACACTTATGTAAGTATCAACCTGTAGTTTACCTTTAAAAATTAGCTATATACTATAATAATGCAGTTGGATGAGTTAGCTAAATGGAAATAGAAACGAATAATTGTAAATTAAATTACTTGGGAAAGATAATCTTCAATTTCATTTATGACTACAACAAAGAGAAGGAATTTGTATTGTTGGGAATGCGCCGATGTTCTCTAGCTTCTACGTGATATTCGAGTCGAAAATCAAGTTAGATAAAATATTTAATTATAATTTAAATAATTAATTAGCGACTACACAGAAAGGCTAAAAGTTAAGTATGCAACATGGAATTGTGCTTATGATTTACTAAATAAATAGTTAGGAATTAAACTAAAACCAAGTTAAGATATTATGAGGAGCAAAAAATGAAAATGAACTATAGTTAGCAATTTGGTGACAATGAATTGGAGAATATATAAGAAAATTGTTAATCGCTAATTACCATTAAGAAATTATTAATTGAATGGACTCTTACTCTGTGGTTGATCCAATACAGGAGTCGAATCAAGCGTTAATTCCAATTAAGATGAATAAAAGTGAAATAAAATTGTGAAAATGATGTATTGATTCATTTCCCGCAAGATTCTTTTGACTCTTGCTACTCAAGAGCTTTCACAATTTAGCAACAGCTTTTCCTTTCTTATTTCCCTTTCCCCTTTCACCAAAGACAAGCTTTTTGATCTTCATCTCAATATCACATCATCTCAAAGTCAATCTTCATTTCACAGATGCAATTTTAACTACCTTATTTATCATTATACCTTATACCTAATTTGACTATGATTTGAATTTATTGAGGTGTAAAAACTATAAAGTTTTCAATAATTTTGAATTCGTACGATTTTAATTTTATTCAGAATAATATCATTTTTATTGAAATAGAAGGGAAATAGATTGGAAAATGCAATTCTCATTTTAAACTTTTAGTAAGAAGTCATGTTTTTTTTGCTTTTAAAGACGATCAATATTGCTAAAAACATTGAAGGTCATTGTGCACTATATATTCATTTTTAATACATGGTGATTAGAAGGGTATTTGGTCAATGAGTGACTTTATTTGCCGCCATTCGCTATTCTATTCATTAGGAAAGTTGGTCATTGAAATTCGGTTATTAGTTATTATTTTATTATTCATGAAAAGACTGAGAACTAATATTGACTTTGGAGACCCATGAGTTCTCATATTATTATTCTCAATTGTCAACATGAAAGGTTTTCCTTAAAGCCTCATTGACATTGTTTGATGATAAGCAAAGAGAGAATTAAGGTCCCACACAATTCGACTAATGAATTCCTTAATATCCACCAAACGGTCCCCAATTCTCCGCTATAACTTATATCTATTATCATTAAATCCTACAGCTAAATAAATACTTGCTTTTCATTTTCTTTTTTTTGCGATAATGCAGTGTATAAGTAATATCAATAATTTCTTATGCTTTTTATGCCACAGACAATGTATTTCCTTCCGCTAGTAGCACTTTTGCTCAAACAGTAAATGATACTTTCTGATTTCGAGTTAATTCGCCTTCAATTTCAATTAAATATTTCCGTTCTTACCTGACAAGTCATCAAAAGCCGATAATCATACAAAATTAATAATTTATTAAAGATAAGTTTTAACGTTGATATCTAACTTATTTGAGAGAATATTTATATATTTGTCAGAATGACAGATGAGTAAACGGTTCATTAATGCAATATGCTTTTCATGCTTCACTGGTCCAAATGCATCATATGAGGAATCAATGAAAAACAAGTCAAGTTTTTCTCATTATCCTTATTAGATTTAATGAAGCTACATTACAATTAAGAAGTTGGTTCATGATGGGTCTCGTACACAGAGAAGATATCGCACTGTACATTCATAATATATTTACAACAAAATGTTTAAATAGTATTTAGCTTATACATTCAATTATTGATTTACGACGCACATTAGTAATATTCTCGGAAAAGAGAAATATGGATATTCATAAAGTATTCCTTTTAGCAAATCTACTTATTCTCTCTACTCTCATAAATGGTATTTTATGTTTACATAAACCGTAGTTAAATGTATAGTGGTAGTGCTTCCAATGACATAATTGTTAAAAATAAATAAATATTTTAATTGCTCAATTCCTTTCCTAGCTAGTATTTACCATCTTCTTGCAATAATATTATTTCAAATCGAGTCAACTTTTCCTCAAATTACCAATCTTATATAACTTAGGTTCCTTTAACCCACTCGAGTCTTTCCATTTGCCAGAGGTATCTCTGTAATTTCTATTATGTAATTATTAGAGGCTCCTAGCCAAGTCCTTTCTCCTCTTACATGATTACAAGTTATAAGTATTAGCATCTTAATTGATAAATTATATTATATAGTAAAGGCAATTTGTATGGGGTTGATAGTAAAAAGTAGAGGCATTGTAATATGAGTAAATACATAATAAATCTAATCTCTAGCTCCCTTCAACATCTCAATTAAATACTTTCTCAATTACGTGTTACTTACATTTACATCTTATAGCCCATTCAAGGGTTTATTACGAGCGGTAAGAAAAAGTATATAGTGGTAAACCATTATTTGTGGTATCAATTGTAAACTAAACTCTATTATAAGATCTAAAGCTTACAACTTATAAATTCATAACATTGTTCTCTATATAACAGTAGTTGCATCAGATACATGTTGTGTGTTTCGCTGTGGAACTTGTCAAATAGGACTCAAGTCTATAATTTAGGATTCAAAGCTCACAGATAAACAACTTTTACGTAGTACAAAGGATTTGAAGCAAATCTAGAGTCAATTTAATGAGTTTGACATTTTTAAGACTTTACACAAGTAGCGATTTAAATTCAAATCTAGCATCCTGTTTTTTAGTTATTAAAATGTAATTTCGAATTTTGCTGGCAAAAATGGACAGGATTATTTTACCTTTAGGGCAAATGCATAAATAATGGAATCCCAAGTTGTGACTTACATATTAAGGAGAAATGCATTATGAAATCAAAGTCAATTTTTCATCTTTTTGAGAAATTTTAGCTTTCAAAGTTGCGCATATACTAAATAAAAGTTACCTCAGTAGTATGCTATATGGCTCTTTTGAAGTTGACACTTTATTTTTTGCTTTCAAGCTTCCAAAAGATTTTTTTTAAATTGTATGCGTTTTTTCTACTACTATGAAGGCGATTCCAAACGGGGTTCCAAAAACATTGAAAGTTTCTTTCAACTTTGTCACTCTTTTGGTTTCATTTTTTCAACCCATTCAAGTCACGTTTAAAGCAGATTCCATTTTAAGTATCTTTCGTAGAATGTACGTTAATATTATATGGCAGTATTTCCCAAGTCAGAAAGCTGTTGTAATTATCCTTGAAAATCCGAGTTTTTGACTCAAATCCTTTCAATAATGAACTTGCTATAAAATATATTTTAGCCTTCTTATAATTTATACTTTTACATTATATTAATATGAATAGTCTCAAATCATTACCATCGTCTACTTTTATCTTTGACAATTTAATATTGAAGAAGTGTCATTTTCTAACAAAACTAATACACATTAAGCATATCTACTCATATTATACTGAAGATCATAGTATTCGTTTTAAAGTTTGATTTCAAAAATCCATTCTCAAAACTATTCATTCTTAATTGTATCACTGACTAAAAAGGATTTAATGTTTACTGCTTCATTATATTCATATTCGTCGTTCCATTTTACACAAAATGAAAGTTTGAATTTTTTTTAGTAGAAGTCCAAGAGTGCGATGATAGGTAGTTTAAACTATTTAAATATTAATATGGCTATACAGATGAACCTTTGATGAAATTTATCTTTGGGAGGAAGCTAATGATAAAAGTAACTCTTTCACAGACATTTAAAATGTGTAGTACTATGTTATGTTTAAATATATTATATTAATATAAATATAATTATTCATGGCCACTTTGCCCTTGCTGCTGCTGTTGTTGTTGATGAGAAGAAGAAGAAGTCAAGTTGTCACTTGAAGATGAAACTCCCTCGGCTTCTTCCTCGCGCTCCTCGACGACTTCTTCTGACTCGATCGGAGGAATTCCTACAGGATCCAACATTGTAAATATTCATCCTCTTTACGTCAAAAGCCAAAGAATTATTTGCAACGGAAATTAGGAGAATTAGTCTGCGAGAAGCACCCGTGGAAAAACACCCGTTTTAGTACATAAATATAATACACATAAAATACGGACACACTTAAATATATAGTGAATAATTGATTATATTATAAATGTCGGAAAAATTCAAATAGCTTTCTCATATTCTTTTGACAAACACGAAACATTGGTTAGTAATTTGGTGATTAGTATTAGTTATAATTTGTTAAACTATTTAATTGTTAAATTACACAAAATAAGCTGTAAAAACAAGTTATTATTTAAGTTGATGTGTGTGTGTGGTTAAGTTTTTATATCATGCTTGAATGTGCACACATTGAGAAAAAGTGCAAACGTTTTAGAAATGATCTTTACAAAATTAGCAGAAAAAGGAAGAGCCGAGGCAAAGCTTAATATATGAAGCAATTTTGTTAACAATGTCATTTAAGTTTTTTTTCCTTTTAATGGTTTCTTGTGAGAATGTCAAAGTCGTCAGAAAAGTTTGGTCCTTAAAGAGTTGGGGAGAAGCGAGAGTTGCAACTTGAAAGTTACGCGGAACGCAACTCATTAGACAACAATTATCATGAAAATGTTCCTACCACCCTCACGTTACTTTAATATATTTATATATTAAAAAGTTTTATGAACAAAACTTCCGAGCTTACAACTTCCCAAAATTGAAATGAAATTCCTAAACTTTCTTAACTATTAAAACGGACGAAATTTAAAATGCGTCAACTCATTGGATTCAATGAAAGTGTAAGAACAACGGAAAACTATATAGAACGCAAGGAAATTTTATTGGTTTTAAGTAAAATTGTAGCTTTATATTATATAATATTTCTTGTATTTTAATATTGACCTGATATTGAATAAACTAGTTAGATGATTAAATATTATACATCTTAGTGGAATAAAACTAACAGAAATACCTAGTGAAACTTCTTCCAAAAACATCATCTCACAATCAGATCTGATCTCAAGTGAGTAAGTTTAAAGCATCAAAATGCAAAACCTTAAAAGTGCTCAAAAGATATTTTTTAATTGTCAATGTCATCGTCGTGAGAAATGTGGAATAATGTGAGAAATGATGATTCGAAATCATTTTTAGTCTTAAAATGAGGGGAGTGTATGAGATTGTATATTCGATAGATGTAATCCACTGACTTTAACGACACACAATCAAAACAGATAATTGTGAAATGATTATAGTGTTTAAAGACGAATGAAACAACAATGGACCATCGACCAATTTCTTCATCAAACATTCAACTTGCAAAAAAAGAATAAAAACGAGATTTGAACTCCCTTACAAACAACAGAAAGTGCCAGTTTTTTGCATTCCTAATCATCTTCATTTTAAATAAAGTAAAGATTTAAAAAAATAATCTTCATTCGATCTCAAATTAACCCTAAATACAAAATAAACTAAATTATATTTATAACAAACCCCGTGTGTCCCAAACTTGAATAATAAAACAGACATTCCACCTAAACAAACACACGTGAAAAATAAACCCAGAAAACCCTTTTATAATAAATCTGAATCAAATGATAGACAAAGGCTAAAGAAGCTAACCAACGAAATGAAAAGTCGGTGTCGAAGAATTTACATAATTCTGAACCTTGTGGTCTAAAAAGTGTGAGGCTCGAGAGTGAGATCTTCTTGAGAAGATGAGGAGACGAGAGTGGCGGCGGATCCCGTCCCACTCGAATACATCGCATGGTCAGTGCCTGAAGAGGAATAAAGCCCAGTTTCCTCATGGCGGTCCCCCTCAAGGGAATCAGTCGACGTGGCCATGGCGGCTCCGCCCGAGTCCTTTGATTTACCTCCAAGTGAATCCACCGAGTCGGTCATTTTGGTAGAAGTTGAGGGCAAAGCAGAACCTTGGGGAAGCTCCAGGGAATCCGTCATCACGTTGGAGCTCCCTACATACTTTGTCTCAATCTCCGTGAGAGAATCTGTCATTCGAGCCTCCCCTTGTCCCCCTGCCAAGGAATCTCCCGAGGTACTCATTTTCTTATTCGGCTCGAGGAGTTCTTCGAGCGAATCTCTGGAAACTTCCATAATGTTCCTCTTTTCCTTCTTAAGTCCAGTGTTTCCCTCTTCGAGCGAATCCCCGCTTGAGGTCATTCTCTTATTCAAGAGCCCCTCAACTCGCCCTACGGTACTATGGCTCGCACTCGGGTAGCGAAACTCGAGACTTGACTCAGCTGACGTTGTGCCGACGAGCTCAACTTCGCTCCTCCCAGTGGCCGAAGCAGTCGTGACGGAATTGGACCGAGTTGAAGACAAAGAGTTCAAATCTGGAGATCTTGGGTCATCCATGACGGTCGTTGAGAAAAGGACCATGGGGTCAATGAGCTGATCGCAGTATTCTGGGACTTCGGTGATTTCCGGGGAGTCTTCGACAACTTCAAAAGTCCCATTATTGGATCCACCGCTAAGAAATTCCCTCATGAGCCTTTTCTTCTCATCGTCCGACCCCCCGAAATCGTCGTCTCCTTCATAAGGATCCATTTCCCCGCACAACTCCGTCTCGTCTGACTCCTCAGACACTTGGGACTCGTGACCTTCCTCAATTTCCGAGAGCGACGGGTCATTTTTAATTTCATCTTCTAGGGCCGACTCCAATCTTTCGAATTCGTTCAACGAGCATGAGCTTTCCCTTGACCCCGGGCGAACCTTGTCTCCGTTCCCGTTCTTGCTCCCTGGAAACCCAATGCTCTCGTCCAAAGAGCTTAGGCTGAGGACGCTCTTCGGGGAATTCTTCAAGGAACCTTCTTCTTCAATATCCTCTAAATTGTGCTGGAGCTGCATGGCTCGCTCATAGATGGAAAAAGTGGGAGCTGGCGGGAGTTGATTGATGAATTCCTCCGGAATGTCATCGTCCAAATCATCATCATCATCCTCGTCCTTCGTCAACTGACGATCCATCTCGAATGATGAGCCGGGATAATAAACAATCCGCTTTCGCTCCTCTACAGGGGAGTCATCACCTGGCTCAGGCGTGATGGGTCTTTCAATTGGATCCTCCAAATCCTCCGACTCCCCTCGACACTTCAAGAACAAATGGGAAATTTCATCCGCCTCTTCCCCATCATCCCCAAAAACTCCCGGATAGTTTCCTTTCCCTCCCACATCCGTCATTTTCAAACTCTCATCTTCGATATTGCTCCTTTCTTCAGTGCCATACAAGAGGGAATCGCTACTCCAGGATTTACTCTCTGACCTCCTATGATGTTTTTTCCCATTTATATAATGTCTAACCAGCGGCTCATGAACGAGAATATTTCCCTCTTGGTCATCGGCAATTTCTGGCTCTCCCCTCACCCGGGCCTCGTACGTCGTCTCGACTTGAGTGGAAACTGTCGTGCCTGAGGTGGAAGACGTAAGTGTTACCGGAAGTCCTGGCCCTGTCGGCGGCTCTTCATTGCTTGGCCGTCGAGCCTCACATTGAACATCTCTAACCGACCCTACATGACCTCCTGACCCGCTCAACAAACTCATATTCTCCTCGTCCTGAATTTGGCCTAATGAGATTTGAGACGCGACGAGGGTCTCTGACCCACTGGGGTCGGACGACAGTGAGCCTAGATGAGATTCAGATGAAGAGGCGGCCGAGACGGCGGACTGAGCCGTTTGATACTCAGAACCTCCGGAGTGAGTCGAGGAGAAATTATTTGAAACCTGGCCGAGCAGCGACGAGTCCCATGACACAGGGCGAGTTGGATCATCTGATGAGGATTTGTGGTCTTCGGCAGCTGTGAAAAATTCTCCTGAAGAGGATGAACGAACAGTGTGAGCTTCCGGTGTAGCCGTCCCGCCAGTTGCCATCCCTGATGAAGTACCTCGAACCACAGTTGAGCTTCCGGAACCTCCAACTTCTTTTCTCTCTGCGTTGGCACTCTATTTTTCAAGAAAGAAATTTAATATTAAAATGTTTCATTTAATTTAGCCATTATACCTACATGTAAATTGCTCATTGATAATCTCTTTATAAATGGCATGCATTTAAGTCTAAGTTAATAATTGAATTGATTACATTATCTATGCCTATTAAAATTTAATCTTTTTGTTTTTGTAAAAAGGATTATTATTATTGGAGCTAAAAGTTGGAGATAGTTTATTATATAGGAGCCCTTATAAATATAAAGGAGGTAACTTGCATTTGAGGAGGAACTTTAATATAATAGAGGCAAAATAATAGTTGGGAGGTCATTCATCGTTTTTGGAGGAACTTTTCTATTTAAAGGGAGGTACGCTTATATATAAGCCTTTATAAATACACTAAAAGAACTCATACTTAAATTGAATTATAATACTGGTCAATATTTACATTTATAATTCAAAGATTTAACAAAGTTTTTCGATACATTAAAATTATTAAAGTGGAATAATTTACCTTGTGCATGGATCTTTGTGGTTCTGGAGAGGAGACATCCCCAGTTGATGCCAATTCTTCATCAGTGATGTCACAACTTGGCGGATCAGAGAATCTCTTCTCCAGCCCTAGATCCGCTCCATACTTTTCCCCAACGGTGGTTTCAATATCTTCAAGTAGATGAGTCGCAGCTCTTTTGATTTCCTCACTGTGCTTTTCATTCCTCTCTAACTCGCTCTTGTCACTCTCTTCACACCGCGAGGAAGGCGGGGAAATTGAGGACGTTCGCCGATCAATTGAAGACTCTTGTCTCAAAATGACACTCTCGATGGAGTCCCCAGAAATGGCCGAGGCCTCACCGCCGAACAAAACGCGCTTTTGTGACGAGGACCCCTGTGAGGCCTCAGAACCTCCTTGTTCCAACTCGTCGTCTGTGTCCAAGAAAATGGCTTCTTTGCTCCTTTCAACTTCATAGGGGCTTGGGGTTCGATGAGTAGCGGGCTTGGACTCCAAGTCCACTTTGTCCGGGCCAAGAAACCCGGAGTTCTCATATGCTTCTTCTTCGAATGACGAGATGGACTCTCGCTTCCTCTTTTCTACCTCTTCCTTGTCCTTGGCGGACCAGAAGGCCTTCCGTTCCCCAAACGTCCCTACACTCTCCACGACTCGAGAAGGCGAAGCTGACACATCCACTGAGAGAGCAGCATGAAGGAATCAAAACCCCAATGTCAATTTACTTCCCTACCTCGTGTTTAAACACAATACCTTCCACACTTCATTCAACCCTACCTAATTCATTTCTCATTCTAATCCAAAATATTTCCACCATCTTTCTAATATTTATTTATTTAAATATTACATGCTTAAGTTAATAACTTTAATAACTAATTAATAAATAAGAAATAACTAACGAATTAATAACTAATTCCTTTTATAAGTGTATATCGAGAAGATATCTATTCAATTTAATCTATTAATATTTAGTATTTAAGATTTCATAAAAATAATATTCGTTTGGTTTGAAAATGTAATATTTTACATTATGAACATTATGGTATTAATGTAAGATAATATAGAAAACTGATTTAAAAAACTAATTGTAAGTTTTGTGCAAATGTGGAAGATGTAAAAGAAGTGTTGGTTTGAAAGAAAGTACGAGTTCACCTCTTGAGAGCGAGAGGAGGAGAGAGATAATTATAATTTGTTGACTGTCAAGGACTTGGGAGGAAAAGACCCATTCATCAATTGGTTTAGGAAGAAAGGGAAGAAGATGGATCGTGTTTATCGAGTCAAGAAAAGTCAACTCTCACCATCTATTTCCCTTTTCCATCCTTTAAGGAGCTTTCGCAAGACCCTTCCGAGACATGCAAATGTGTAAAAGCAATTTGACCTCAACGCATATACATATTTACTCAAAACCGCCAACAGAACAAATACTCAATAATATTCGACATAAGAATGAAACTTTCAAAAACTTTCAAAACACTTACGAAAATCTTTAAATTCTTCTTCCAACAATATTTCACTCAAGTCCATTTTATTTTTGGATGGCAAATTGTACTATAGATGTATTTTATCATCCAAATAAATTGAAATTAAATGCTAAAATATTATTAAGTAATATAATCTAAAGCATAGGAAATGCAATAAATATAAAAGCAATTGCAAAATACTTTGCAAAAAACAGATCGAATTAAATTAATTTGAGGCGAAAACTGCAAACGATTTAAGTAATTGAAGGAGTAAATGAAAAATAAGCGAAAATCAAAAATGCAAAAAAAATCATAACGTACCTAAAAATAAAGGTAAAAAAGGAGTTCATTTATCCTCCTCTTCATCTTCGTCTTTGGAATTGGCCCGTTGTTGAGCTCCTTTGTTCTTCTTTTTCTTCTTCTTGTTATTCTTTTTTGATGGAGTATTCTTGGATGACTCAGGTGGCGGCGTAAGTTTTTCCTCTTGTTCTTCCACCTGCTGTTCCGCGCTCTTTTCCTCCTCAGCGATCCCTTCTGCTCCCATGGCCTC
The DNA here is from genome assembly GCA_009869795.1 of Neelides sp. FZ-2019. Classification (NCBI taxonomy): domain Eukaryota; kingdom Metazoa; phylum Arthropoda; class Collembola; order Neelipleona; family Neelidae; genus Neelides; species Neelides sp. FZ-2019. Next base: position 114,606 of record VJMY01000169.1, read on the forward strand.
TTCGAGTTTCTCCTCTGGCCCACTCGGCACGAGGGGTTCTTGAGCAGCTAGGATTTCTGAGTGTCTCTCTGCCTCTTCGAATTCGAGCCTCTCCAACTCTTCAATCTCCTCGGCCTCGTCCAGGTCCATTTCCCTGGGGAACCTCTGTGGACTGAGGCTTTTTTCCCTTGTGGTCTTTTCTTCCGATCGGACTCGACTCAAGAGATCCTCACCGTTGTTGAGGGAGGCCAGAGCCTCGGCAATGATATTGTCCACGATCTCACCTCCAAACTGTTCCGCTCCGCTTGAAACCTCCTCAAACTGAGGAGAGGAAGAATCTTGGAATTGGAATTTATTGGCATTGTTGTCTTCGTCGGACTCGTAGTCTGCCTTCTCGTCTCCAGAATGTAGGTTAGGATGAAATTCCTCGTCGATCTGAGTTGGAATTTCCTCGTTAGTGTTTCCGAGAAGGTTGAAACTATCCGAACTTGGGAGTTGGTCTTGGGGAATTTCATCTTGGAGTTCATCGGGGAAACTGAGGCGTTCGTGCTTAATTTCCTCTTCCTCTCTCTCTTCATCGGTGATCTCAACTATGTCAACTCCCCCATTACTTCCTCTTCTCTGGCTCGAAGAATCGGATTTGTGGCTGGTGAAAGTCGTCGTCGTCTCAGTTCGCCCTCTAGGACCCGAACTACTCACGGTCCTCATGCAGCCTTCAAAATAGTGGGAATCTCCTGGTATCGTCTCTAACATTTCCTCTATTTCTACTCTCGAGGCTCTGTTGTCCATACTTTCCATTGGACTCGGATCTAACGAATAATAATAAGAAAAATAAAGCCCCAAATTATAAATATAATTTCATTTTTCTCTTGAAGTAAATGATAAGAATGGTTAAGAAAAGGAAAATTGAATAGTTAGTAGAGTAAATATTTTTTTAGAAAATAAAGAATAACTAAAAAATTAACCAAATGATAAAATTAAACCCCGTTAAATGTTAATTAAAATTAATTATTACAGTTAAAAACGTTATAAAATATTAGTACAAACAATTCAATTAATCATTATTAGTTTCTCTTCAAAATCTTTAAAACCAAAAATTAATGATTTGATAATTAAAATTTGTTTCAAGTCACATTTAAAACTTACATACAAAAATTAACAATTAGAAATTTAATTGTTCCTAAATTCTATTAAAAAATTCACAATTAAAATTTTTTTAGTACTTACATACCGAGTGGTTCATTTGATTCGCCCATAGGGGGAGTGATTTCCTCTCACCGGCTCGCCCGGCCTTGCTTTGCGCAACGCCCCATCCACCTTGTTCCAAACCAAACAAGGCGGGGCGAGTCGGTTAGAGGAAATCGTTCCCCCTATGGGCGAATCAAATAAACCACTCGGTATATTAAAACATGTCATTATTTATTCACAGTGAGTAAACGGCAATATTTGGTGAGTCATTATTCTTATTATCAATTGCTTAAATATTAGAATATATTACAATATTGTTCAGTTGCACGTGAATCATTAATTTGATATTATTACAACATTGACACAAAAATAAGGGAAATGCATTATTGTAGGATGCATTATTTTGGTAATTCATTTTCCGAACCTCCAAATTTTGATCCTTGAAGCCGAACCACGAGCTTTTGCGTTAAAATTGGCGACTCTGTTCGGTCTTCATCATCACCTTCCTCCACACCCTCGTCCTCCCTCAAAGAGGAAGTGGACGGAGAGGAGCCGCGCTCCGGAAGGAGAACTTCCCTCAAACTCCGAATCTCCACACTTTCCCTTCCATTCTCCGACGTCCTCACCAATAGCTTGATCTCTGCATGGATTGGACTCGCCTTGCCATCACTGTCAGAATCAAGGATGATCACAGGACTCCGATTGGCCGTGGGACTTTTCAAGGGCTCAGCCAATGATTTACTATATCCCTGCTTCTTTTTAAACGAGGATTCTCGACTCGACCCAGGACTTGAACTCTCAAACGGCAAATCTGGGAGGTTTCCCTTTTTAGTCAAATATAAGGCTTCGGGTTCAATTGGAATTTTTTCTTGTTCGAGAAACTGCGAAGTGTCAAGCGGCTCAATTTCCTCTTCGATTTTGACTTCAACTCGACTCTCAATTTGGGGCTCGGGTTTCTCTCTGGGAAAGAATTCTTCCATCGAATCCCCTCTTGGAAACTCTGCAGCCAAATTGTCATTTTTCTCAACTCTCCTCATTTCCCCTCCACCTGAGCTCGGCGGTTCGGTTTTCCTCTCCAAGCTTTCATCTGACTTGGAAATATTTGAAATATTTGATTCTTGTGTCATCCGCCCGTCTCCGACATCATGATATGAAAAACTTGTGTCAATATTTTGTTCTTTTCCAACCTCGCGCTCGCTCCTCTCTGTTTCCTTTTGAGCCTCTAGAATTTCAAACCTTTCATCAAGGAATTCGGGGTTCATTTGAAGTTCGGCTTTTGGGAACCGAGGCGCAAAGTCAAAGGCTTCACTCTTCTCTACAGTTGGAGTGCCAATTTCGAATACAACTCGCTTTGTTTCATCACTCACTTTCTCAACGTCGGCGGGTTTGACTTCAATTTTAATTTCACAATTCGGTGCCTCGCATGGAGGCTCGGGTTCTTGTGGATCTTCGCATTGAAGTCCTTTGTTGAGACAACATAATAATGAATATCCGCGCAAAAACGTCTCACAGGAAGCAAAACAATTTATATTTGGGTAATTAAAGTGAAAATTAACAAAGCGAGTAAACAATAATAAAAATGTGAGCATGCTGCACGTACTAAATAATATAATGATTATTAAAGTATGTATAAAAGGTTTAACTACTACAATTTATGGATTTTATTGCATATTTGAGTTAGCATTGTAAGGAATAACTATGCTATTATCAATATACTTAAATACTAATTAATGCTGAATTACCTTTTTAGTATGTGAAATGCTATACTTTTAAATCAAACTAAATATATAAGGATTAGGAGTATTTTAGTGTAACCATCTTTTAAATCAATTGTCATAATTATCAGAGAGCGAATGGCTAATAAAATCACTCTTCAATTTTAGTCCGTATTCTAATTCTCCTATATGGTTAAAATATTAGTCAAATTATCAAACTCCTTTGATTTTAGTGAGATTGGCCTATGAATCTATAGAGTATTGAGAGTTAGGAGAAATAGCGTCGTAATCAAAGAGAATGATAAAGTATAAATTGTATAGAGAATAAGTTTATAGATTAAAAGAGCTCTTGTGTGGGTTGATTGGAGAATAATCGTGCAGAGGAAGGAAAGAGCAAAAACTTACCTGAGGTAGAAATAGAGTCAGCAGCCAGTGATCCTCCAGCACTTTCGCGCTCTGAAATAATTAATTACGTCGTGAATTTGAGTTCTTATTTTACATAAAAGCTGTTCACGTTAAAGACTCACGATATTAACTACCAGAGTTTAATAAGGGGATTAAGCTTCCCGGCTTTTGTAAAGGTACACTCTACTCACTATAATTTATTTTGAACATTTACTTCTTATTTTACTTTAATAAATATTCAACTTTAAATAAATGCAAACAAAACAAAGGTGATTTTCATGTTTTTATAATAAAATTGGATTAATATAAAATATCATTATTCAGAAGAAATGAATAAAATTTATTATTATGTAAAAAATGAACAATGATCGCTTAAAACTATGCAGGCATTTTTTCTTGAAGCTCAAGCTGAATTTCAAGCTAAATCTGATGATTATTAAAATCGGTCAATGACTTTCTTTAAGAATGAAAGAAAAACCTTGTAATAAGTATTTTAACAAAAAAAACTAATAAAAGATTTAAAAATGTTAGTTGTGATTTTTTTTGTAGTAAAAAATCTAATTTTTTAATTTTGATTAGTAATTCTAATTGCTCGTAAAATGAAAAAGCAAAAGAATTGTTATTGCAAGTAAAAACCTCTCTTCCTTTTCATCATTTGTTTTCTCCTGAGTCTCCTCGCCTTCGAAATATTGGAAGTACTCGAAGAATTTTCAGGAGGAAGAACAATAGTGACCATTCCTTTTCCAAAATTCGAACCAGAAAATTCCCTTTTTCGCCAATCTCCACCTTCAGCTCCACCTTCAAACTCTTTGACTGACATTGAGGTTGGGCCCATGGAATCGAGCGAGAAACTCTGGTCGGTTTCATTCTTGTTAAAAAGCCTTGGTTTGCACAACTCTTCTGAATCACTTTCTCCTTCAGCCCCATCCATTTCCTCTACATCTGTATCCAAATCAAGTCCCTCGGAGACTCCTAAAAGCCCACCACTTCCCTTAATGGAACTACCACTAGTCGAATTCGCCTGCTCTTTGCTTGTACATCCAGTACTTGGATTCCTCCTTCTGAACATCATGGCCTTCCTACGATTAAGTAATTGAGAACTATTTCTCTTTATTTCTTCATCCTCATCACCTGACGCATTAAAATCCTCCGTATCAGTTGCTTCCAAATACGCCACGTTCGTAATTTTCAAATAAAAATCTTGATCGTCAAGAGCTTTATTTTTACCCATGAGAGCTATCGATTTTTCATCTCTCGCCCACCCTTTTTCCTCCTCCTGGTTGTCAAATTCATCATTGTCAAATTCTACATCCGTAAGAATGGGATCATCATCCTTTCCATTCGAATTAATGTCAGATTCTCCTTTAAGAAGACCCTGCTCTGGTTGAACCAAACGAGATTGATTCATCTCTCCATTTAAATTTTCCCCACCCTCGCTATCCCCTTCAACATCCTCCAAATCCGTTCCTATCTCATTTGAATCAAAAGGAATTGTAAGCATCTGCGGAACGTGAAGTAAATAATGCTGAACGCAATTTCCGCTCTCGCCCTCGATAACTAATTTCCCTTGCGAAGTGAATTTTTCCAAATCAATGGCTGTGGGCGGGGTTGGGTGAAGTTCGCTTTGCAATTCTTCATCTCCTGATGCAGTCTCAATGTCCGTGAGGTCGGGAGGAGAACCGTAAAGAGTCTCAAGATTTCCCCTACCGTCACTCGCCTCATTATGATAACAAGGCCTCTCGTTAGCTTCGCCTTCGCCCTCGAGAAACTCAACGTCGGTGAGAGGCTCAGCGTGAGAAATCAAATTCGAGTCTTGAAGATCTTGGTTTGAAAGTTGGTCTGATGAACTCAACCCACATCTCCGACCGTTCATCTCTTCATAAATTGTCATATTTAATTCCTAGAAGGACCATTTGTAATATTTTACTCGAGAAAAAAGAATTAGCAGCCTTCGGAGAGTTTGCATACATTTTTAACGTTCTTTCAACCTTCATTTTGTTTTCTTGAATGTTCATAATTAAAATACAAAACGATATTACGCTTTTCAATACTTCATTTCAATACTTTACAACGCAACTTAAGAAAAAAAGCCAGCCAATAAAAATTGCACTACGATTGCCATACCCTGCTTAGAGAGTAAATGTTTTTAGTGTAGTTGTCATTTATAGACAAAAATGAAGAGTTTCTTAATATAAAAATTAAATTACTTTTTTGTAAAAATGCAATTGATTACCAAAAAATATGAAATTGGTAATAATATATTCAAAGCCAATATGCAAACATGAACGCTGAAAAATATTAATGAAGAGAAAATGAAAAATTCATTAAAAATCTAAAAATCATCATTGGTCAATCCCAGAGGGCATATATTAAAATAAATTGACATAATTAAAAGATTCGAAATTGAAATAGTCATAATTAAAATAGCTTGAGAATCACTTGTGAACAAAAATCTCATTTATGTGGTCAATTACCTTTGACGGAGAAATTGAAGTGGAGGAGAGGAGCGATACTCTCGACCACAGACGGATACTCTCCAGTCAAGGAGTCAACTCGTGGCGGAGACAATCTCGTGATTTGCAACTCCGTCGACTCCGACGTCCTCGACTCGCCTGAGATGGAAATGGGTGAGGATGACATGGACGTCCTCGGCGAGTGTTGCGACTGAGGTTCATTTGACCCGCCTGTGCTCCCTTCTACTACCCCGCATGAAAGTCCTTCTACGCTCTTACGCCCGCTTGATGGAGATGATGAACCTGAGCTACTTGTTGACTTTTTCCTACTACCACCACTGCTCCCCGTTCCAATGCTACCCTTAATCCCTGCCCGTCCCCCTGAAGACCCCGAGTCTGAGGAAGTTTGCGAAGAAGACCTCGTTTTAAGCCCAGGCCCTTCTAAACTACCGCGATGAGAATCCCCTGCCGCTTGAGAGGAAGATGACGAAGTTCTCTGCGAACTTGGTGAAGTTGTCCCTCTCGGCGAACCTTCGCCTTTTGATGATCCAGACCCCGATCCGCCTTTCGAACTCGGAGATTTCTCCTTCAGCGAAACGGATTCTTTAGGAGAAATTGAACTTCGCGGTGATGCAGATTCACTGCATTCAACTGAAATCTTCCCGGAACTACAAGCGGACTCAATCTCAGAACCCACTTGGCTTTGACCCACGACCTGATGACCTTCTTCGCCGCAGCTTCCCCCACCAACAGACTCAGAAGAATGGGAATGAGTCGAGACGATGGAGCTCCCTTGTCCTTTCCCTGACCCATCAGTCCCAGACCCAACGTCTCCTACATGACTTCCACTTGTGCTCGTCGACGAAGAGTCCACAAAAAGTTGTTGTAAATTCCGAGCTTCTGACTCGATCTTTTGCCCAATCTGAGAGTAGATGACGTCATAGGTCTTGACAAAGACTTCAGAAGTGATGATCGCCGGAGCTGAGGCAGGTCGTGGTAAGGTCGTCGGGTACTCAATCTGATACTCTAAGTCAGGCGTAGAGTATAGAGATTTTCGTCTCTTTTCCAGCTTCGTCGGCCCAAAAGACTTCTTAGGGAAGATTGGGCTCGACTTCAAGTTGCCTTCATCCTTGGGCACATTTTGAGAAATGTGGTGGTGAGGCGGCGTGTCATCTCTTCCCTCCTTCCGCATCTCTTCGCCTTCATGGGGCGGGGTGGGGGATCGGGAAATGAAGAACATTCGCTTTTCCTCCGTTGGCGATGGGAGTGATCGAGGGGCTCCTTGAATAAACGACACCTTGATTTCCCTTATGAGTTCTTCATTTGAAATTAATTCCTTTTCCTCCATCAATGGAGTCTTGGGCTTGATGTATGTCGTAGTGGAAGGGGCAATTGGAACCATTAAATCCGCTTGATCAACGCGAGATTCCTCCTGAGTGACATCGGGACTCTCCGAAGTGAGTCCTTTATGAGTTGACGGCGAGATAAGACCAGGTGGGGAAACTCGTTTCTCATCATCTCCTTCATGGAGAGTCTCTTGGATCGATGTTCGCAATTCTTCCATTTGGATGGGAAGAGTCAACTCAGAGCTCGTTGCGGATGGCAAGGACGAATCCGTATGACTTTCAATGTTAATTGCTTTTCCCTTTAACTCCCCTCCGGCCTCGCTTCCTCCGCTTACCTTCTCTTTTTTCCTTTGTAGTTCATGAGAGATGGCAATTTCACTAATGTTTTTCTCATTCAGTTCCTCCGGTTTCATCGCATTTCCACTTCGCATTTCCACTTCAATTAAACTCTCCTCGTCCTCCTTATGCATATGAACGACGAGGGTGTCCTCCTCGCTCACCACGTCACTGGGCGGTGAGAACGCCAAGGATGTTATTTCAACTTTCTCATCTGTTCCTCCAATTCCGGCCGCATCCTGGAGCTTCCCAGCCGCGTCTTCCTTCATCATTTCATCTTTCAATTCAATTGGATCAATCATGACGTCTTTTTCTTCCTCGGAAGAAGAGGATTTGGCTGGGGAACGCTCTTCTTCGATGACCGTCTCGAGTTTATCGTCGTCGATTTCGGTGAGGCCGAGCATGGCCTTGTAAATCGGAGTCATGGCTTGATCCGTCGGAGTTGGAGTCAAATCAGGTCGAAGCATCTTGACTTCTTTCTTGAGCTGAGACGCCGCCTCGCTGGCCTCGTCAACGAGTTTTCCCACTTGACTGAGCAATTGGTCCGGCTTTTTCGGTCCACGCCCGAGTTTAGGATCTCTGGTTATGAGCTCAATGGGATCCTTCTCCTTTTCTTCAACTTTCATAAATGATTCTGAGGATTGACTCTCTAATGCAATTTCTGTTCCTGGGAAAGATAAAGCTTCCTGTTCAATGAGAGGAATTATTTCCTCCTTCCTCGGCTCTGATGGACTGAGCGATGGGAGAATGGTAATTTTATCTTCTTTTCCAAATTCAATTTCTTCCTCATTGACGCTTAATTGAGTTCCTTCCACTTTAGGCTCTGACTCTGTTGGTTCTCCTTCTTTTTTATCTTCTTGGCTGCTCTTAATTCCTTTTTCTATTTCCGCTCCCACGTCTTCCAGGACAAGTTTGAGATTCTCCTCCGACTTTTCCTCCGCCTTTCCCTCATTCCTTAATAATTTACAAGTGGAATCGAATGAGGCGTCGGGTGGTTGTTCAATTTTTGATTTCGCATATTCCGGCGGATCCATTGAAATTTCATGAGCAACCACTTTTGTCTCAATATCGATTTCTGGAATTTTACTCTCATTCATTAAATCTCTCCCTTCAGCCATTAATTCTCCATCGAGTTTTTCTGTTTTATCGATTTCCAATTGGAATTTGGCTTGGCTCACCTCTTCACTACTCCTCTCCTCCTCTTCATTATCATCAGCATCCTCATCTCCTTCTAATGTCAAAATATCCAATTTCCCCTCATCTTCTTTCATTTGTTCACAAGTCTCTTCGGAGGTCTTGGGAGACTCGCGAACAAAAGATTTTTCAATTTCATCCTCCGTTGTTTGACGACTCGGGTCGGGCTGTAGTGAGGGTAAATGAGACCCAGACGGCGGTTTCTTTTCATCCGAATCAATATCCTTATTAGAGTTTCTAGAAGATTCCTCCTCCATTGAATCCTCTCGAGCTGTCAGCTCATGTTCTCTAATATCTCCAATTACATCCTTCGGCCTAATATCAGTGGATTCTTTATCTTTCTCATCCCTGCCTTCAGTCATTTGGGAAGAGGAGAGGATGTCGGGGGTTTGGTCCATTATCCCTTCAGAACCTGACACTGACATCTTGGAGTCTCTCTCCGAGTCCCATTGAGTCGAAGAAAAGGACAATGGGTAAGATTTGCCTCCTTCTTGGGAATTAATTGCAGATAAGGCTCGTGTTAGAACTTCTTCATGGAGTCCTTCAATTAGTTTCCCACTACTCATCCCTGGCAAAATCTCCTTGGCTCTCTCCTCGGGACTTGCTTCTTCTTCCAAGGAGAGTTTCACAAGATTCTCCATGCTGGCCTCATCCTCTTTGGACAAATCTCCCGCCGCCTTCGTGTCGTAATCCTCAATCTCTCCTTTGACATGAGGCATCTCACGACCCGCATCTTGGGTTTTACTCTGAGCTGAAGGGGAAAATTCTTCTTTTTTGCAAATTTCATTATTTGGAGAAATTGACTCAATTGAATCTCCTGAAATTCCTATGAGTTCCTTTTCATCTCGAGCCTCGAATTGAAAAGCCGTTGTGTCTTGGGTAATCTGATAGGAAGTAATAGGGTCTTGGGGGAGGCTGGAAGTCGAATGGGCTTCGACGATCTCAAACTCCGTCTTCTGCAATCCCTCATTTAAAGTCGAAATGACTCGAGTTTGTTCGAGTAAAACCTCGCTCATTCGGCTGCTCAAAATCTCTTCGGCCAATTCCCCGATCCTCTCAGCCCCACTCGATTCCCATTTCAATTCCCCGGGAAAACTCCCAAGGTCTTTGACTCCCCGACAAACTTCTTCCTCACAAATATCAACTTTCTCCCGACTCGTCTTTCCTCCTCCACTTTCAATTTGTAGCTCTCCAGAGTCTCCAGCAAGAGACTCCAAAGTATCTAATTTCAATTTACTCGTCCCTTCCACACGTCCATCATTCTCATTTTCACTCTCCTTTCCTTTCACCTCGCCCTCTCCTTTGCTCAAGTCCTCAACTTTGTCTTTTTCAATTAAGTCTCTCGGCTCTTCCTCAGGCTTTTCCTCAGGTTTTTCTCTCTCAGTCTCAACAGATTCCTCATCCTTGATATCCGCTAATTTCCCTTCTTTTCCTTCAAACTCCTCAATTTGACTCTCTTCAACTTTTACGTGGGAAGGCTCTTTGGGCTCAACTTTGGGGGCTTCGTGAAGAGTTTTCGAGTCCTTTTGATCAGTCTCAACAATTCCTTGAATAGGTACATCCGACGCTATACGTTCCTGGGCTAATTGAATCTCACCAGCCTCGTCGATAACTTGGGAAATGAACTCTTTTGCCTTCATCTCGAGAGCTCCACCAGACTCATCTAAAAGTTTAGTTTCCTCATTACGTCCGAGTAAGTCACTTTGATTAATTTTCTCCTCTTCATCTCTCAGTTGAGTGCGGAGCTCAAGTTTCTCTTTATCTTCCTCATCGACGGATCTCGGCAGGAGCTCAACAAGTTTTTCACAGGGGAGATCTGAAGTCACATCTTTGATTATCCCTCCACCCAATTTCACGCCGTCACCTTCGCGAGTTCCGCCCATTAGTTCTTTCTCCAATAAATGTTTATCCGCACTCGTTTCCTCAATCGTCTCTTCTTCCTCAACTTTTCCAATTTTCATAATTACCTTCTCATCCAGGATTTCTCGTGTTTTAGTCATTTTCAATTCCTCCTCCTTTTCCTCCAAAGGAGATTCTCCTACTTGTTGAGCCTTTTTAATCTCCTTTTCCATTGATTCCGTCTTCTCCTTTGACTCTTCTATAACGAGACTCGCCTCTTCAGAACTCACGTCCACGCGAGAAGTTTCTGAAGAAATCACAGTAATTTCATCATCCGTCCCCTCCTTCCCTTCAGCACATCCAAGTTCAGTCACAGTTTTGTCCAAAGTACTCGCAGTTATCACAGATTCCATGCACTCTTTCTGAAAACTCTTCTCACTCACTCCTGACACAACAAAGCGTTTTTTCTCAGGTAAGGGAGACTCGGAAGCCACAAGTCCACTCGTCTCCTCTTTTCTCATCCCTTCATTCGAAAGCTCATCTAAATTTTCAAAAGCTCCTACATCCTCTTCAATACTCATGTCGAACTGCATCTCGTCCTCGTCAGCCGACAATGACCTCAAAAGCCCTTCTTTCCCAATTAGGCTTCCTTCTTCTTTCCTCTCTTCTTTGGACTCCTTTTGAATCGGAATGGATGACCCTTGGAAATGACTTTCCAAAACCTTCTTCGCCACAATCTCCTTTTCTATCATTTGATCTTGTGAATGTTCAACTTCTGACATCATTGCCTTCACGGTGTCAGTAAGAGTCTTGTAAATATCATCATCGCCCATTGGGAGCGTGGCAATGTCGTGGAGTTGAGTGAGAACGATTTTGCTTTCAAATTCCTTCGGGCTCGTTCCAACCCCAACTTCCACTCCTTCCCTTGACACTTGTTGGGATCTAGAGAACCTCTCGGCCTTCGGGGGCGAGTCCCCAAAGAGGGGCGAAGAGGCCTTGTCCACAAGCTCAACCTTTTCTTCCATTAATTCCAAATCCAATTGACCCGCTTCCATCGTAATGGTCACATTTGAGTCCACGGGACTCGGCGGGGCTTGATAAGTCGTTGAGGACGACTCAATGATGCTCGACGTCGTGTTGAAATCCCGTTCGCTCTCATCAATCCCTATTGACTCCCCATCCCCGAAATCGTCTATTGACCTCGTGAGAGATACCTTATTCCTCAAATCCTCAAATGTCCCGGGATCCCGCTTGGGAGAAGTGAGGGAAAAGTCAGAGACTTCCCCTTCTGTGTCTGACATGAGCCCTTCCCCTCCCTTGTCCCTATCCTTGGTTAAAGTCATACTAATCCCCGTGTCATAATCAGTCGTGAGTTCCTCCGTGGGCGCCTTGATCTTCTCCGGCGTCCCAAAAGAGTCTTCGGACTTGGACCGATCCACGGGGCCCTTCAACGACTCTCCGTCCTCTGGGCCTTCCCAGTGGACTGTTAAAACATGAAGCCAATGTGAGCTTGGGATGAAAATTATGGATGAAGTCAATTTCCTTCACTTGGCCATCAATACAAAAAAGATTGATGCTCAAGTTTATATAATATGAATAATTGAATCAGAGTGTATTAATTTGAGTATTTCCCCCAGAAAAACTCATCATTTAACATTAAGAGACAATTATTTATTTAATTAAAACTTTAAATATTAAATGAAAAATTGAATAATTTTTAAATAATAGTACAAGGTAGACTTATAAAAGTTTTAAAATTTTGAAAAAAACGAATTTTAAATGTTTTTAAATGAATAAAATAATTGGCTCCTTGCTAAATCTGTGTTTTATGTGTATGTAATGTTTATGAACCAAGGCACAAGATGCAAATCATCAATCAATATTTAGTAAAACCAAATTGAGTGTATGCTGGGCCCCAATTTATTTTCAGCGATCGTCTCTTAATTTTTTTATTAAGAGACGTTCAAAATGCTCTGTATGTTCTTCTATCATAGGGGATCTTATAGTTAAGAAGGGTAAATGTACATAAAATTGACTTGTGTGATGTAAGAGATCACAAAGATAAAAAGAAAATGCCAAATAAGAAAATAGACATAAGCGAGTGTTCGCAGGGCATGGCAATCGGCAAGTTGGCAAAAAGGCATTTTTTCCACCAGACAGACTCATACAAAAAGGCTATTTTTTACCCAAAATGAAAGATTGAAAAAACATTTGAAATAATTCTTCCAATTATCGAACATTAGCGCAATTGAAAGAAGTATATTTTCTCGTATCTCGGATGAAGAAATGAACCGTCCATTTGGGTTCGATAATAAAGAACTAAAAAGTAAAATAACATTTTTACCTTTTTCTTTCAGATCTCATCATTCAGCCCAATCTGAAGCCTTGCAAACCTCCGTGCTGCAATTCTTCTTTACAAATATATGAAAGTTCGAACGCTTACCTTCGGCTTGTCAGGGAAAGCCGTATAATAATAAAACCCAAAAAACTTTTTTAAGAGTTTTCGTATTTCGTTAAATATTTTCTAGGAATTCAAGAGAGTCGTTTTTTCGACTTGTATTTTAACTACAATGACTTCGAATTGAGAGAATTTGGAAGGTGACACTATTTTTTGTAGTTAAATAGTGAAACCATAATTCATACT